>VZTF01004847.1:109996-394603 GCA_013397755.1 Cnemophilus loriae | reverse complement strand
TTTCCTTCTCTTTTCTTTTCTTTTCTTTTCTTTTCTTTTCTTTTCTTTTCTTTTCTTTTCTTTTCTTTTCTTTTCTTTTCTTTTCTTTTCTTTTCTTTTCTTTTCTTTTCTTTTCTTTTCTTTTCTTTTCTTTTCTTTTCTTTTCTTTTCTCTGTGATTTTTCAGTATCCTTTTGGTAATATTTTAAGTCAATCTGAAGCACATGCTTCAGATACAGCACATATTTACAAAATAAAACAGACCCACCCAGGTTTGAACATGTCAGGAATATGATTAATGTTCTGGGATATGTTCAGTAATTGAGGATCTTAGTCTTTTAAAGCAACTTGATCAAGAGAATCAACAGCAGAACAGCAAAATGATTATAAAATATTAATGTTTCCACTGTTAACCCCCCACATTTTCCATCTGATCAACCTGACAACAGTGTTCATAGATGGAAGCTAAATATCTTCTTCTTACCTGCAAGTATGCATTAATGGTACCTCTTAGTCTACATGTGTACTTTTTCCTCTGCAAAACAGTGTCATACAAATAAAATTTAAAAATAGGTGTTTCTTTCTAGCTGCAAAACCCACACTTTTATTTCTTATTAAAATGTAACTAATGTATAATGCAAACTGTTTATTTATACGTATTGTAAATTAATAATGAGTTTCTTTTTGACCTTTATTCTTTATAAAATTTATGAAAATGTGATATATTTCTCCTAATGTAAAATTCGCTGCTTTTAATAATTCAAAAAAAATGAGGGCAATATTTACAGTGTAATTTCATTCACTAAACAAACACGAAGTCTGCAGTTACCAACATGGTAGATTTCTGATTATGACCTTGTAACGCAAAATCATTTTAATGATTTCAATCATCCTGCAAATCTTGTGTGTGCAGTGTTCATATTTGCAGCTCCTTCCTGAGGAAACTGAGCTCTCGTCTTGAAGTTAGATATTTAGGCTTTATTGTTCTGTCAGAGTTCAGGGTCAGGTCTAAACTCTTGTGTTTAGTTGGGTGTATTTACCTCTAATGTCTTTTCTCTCATGTCTTCTCACAGTGAAAAGTAAAAAGAATGGAGATTCAGACCACTACTAGGAGTACTATTTATTCAGTGGATCCCATAGTCCCAGTTATCTTAAGATTGATTTCATTTTGTCTTGACTATGTCAGTTGTGTTATATTGTATATATGGACATTCTTCAACGAGAACAAGCAAGAAACAAGGAAGAGAAATCATGGTAAAAATTGAATAGTGAAACTAAATGATTGTTCCATAAAGAATTTTTCTGCTTATACTATTTGATTTGAGGTAGTAAATAATATTTTTTCTTTCATTATAGCATCTGCTGGGTTTTACTGAGAAGAAATATAATAATTTTATTTAAATTGTGAGTTAGATGAATCTGATTTAGTTCAATTGACAGATTCTGTAATAGCAAAAATGTTTCTTGTGAACTGCTGCTCATCACTGAAGTTTTAGAATGGTTCAACTCTGCTTCAATGCCTTATTCTTGATTTGGACACTGGTCTGTTATTAATTACTACATAAAACAAAAAATACTTCTCCCCAAGTACTCATCCTTGGATCCTGACTGCACTGCCCATTTAATGCTTACTTTCAAATTTGCTAATGGGCTTTATGTCCCTAACCTTCCTTTTTTAGGCAGGTGATTGATTGCAAAGATTGGCATGACAGTCATGATTCTAGCTCACATCTTCAGATCAACTTAACCAGAGTTAAGAATTGAGCTCTCTTTGGTGGAAACCAGGTTGCCCATTTGCTTGCAAATGAGTATTTTAGTGACAATTGGTGGAAAAGATTATTAAATCCTTTGGCCCCTTCTCTGCACTCTGTCAATATAATTTCCTCTCTTTTGAATGGCAGGTAAATATTTTATTTGTTGTTCTCTCACTGCCATTGTATTTATAGGGGTTTGTGTTCATATTAATCGTGTTCCTTTCTTATTTGTATTCCATGATGTGTGTTGGCTTTTCTTATTTTTCACTGTGTGCTTTTGTGTTGGTCCTACTTTATGCTTGTTGAAGATCTGTGAAATATCTGATTTTGAGCAATTTCTGCCTTTGTCTCCATTGGAAAAAATTACTTTTTTAACTTATTTTTGCCGTCTTTCTACTGATCCATCCAAATTTGTTTGCCTTCCTGAAGTTAGTTGTTTTATTTTGCTGTTTATGTCTTCCCTTTTAAAGGAATATGAACTCTGTAAATTATTCGTCAGTGTCATCCAAGTTGCCTTTCACCCACCCTGACATTCTCAACCAGCTAGTTCCTTGGGGTTAATATCCACTCTAGAGCAGCCATTCCTCCATTTTTCTTTCTAGCCCTTGTTCAACTGTAAATATAAAAGATATGTGGAACTGCATAAATTTTAAAAAAACATGTAGTATTTTTTTAAAACTCATCAGTCTTTTTGAAGACTTTGCTGGCCATTATACCTTTTCCTGTATTTCTTTCCCAACATCTTTCCTTTTAGTTAGGATGCCGTCTTTCCACCAAAGCTTGTGCTTTGCTTGGTTTGGCTAGTTGCTCTCTGGCAAAAATATTCATAAACTTCATCCCACCATTGCTAATGTTAATTTATTTTTTAAATGTTTATTATCACGACTTGTTAAAATTGTTCTGTCGTACACTCAGAGCAGGACCGTACATTTGCCTGTCAAGGATTCTCTTAATGGGGGATTTAGTGCCATTGAACATTACAGCACTTAACAGTAGCAATGGTTGTAGCAACAGCTGTCAGGTGGTGCTGGATCATGAATCCTGTTTCGTGAAACTCTGGCCAGTATAACTCGTTTAGAAACTGCCAGAAATGCTCTTTCAAGAATTTTGATAGTAGTGGAAAAGTTATTTTCTGTGGCATATAGAACATATTTTATAGAGGTCTTTCTAGTACTTCTCAGGAGCGTATTTTAGTGTCAAGATCAGTAGACAATTTTGTGAAAATTCTCAGGTAGGAAAATGAGCTGCTTTTTCCCGTAATTTGAATGTGAAGGTTGTTTGTAATCGCATCCAGTGACTGACATTGACACTGAGATATCACAACAGTGTTGTCTTTGGTGACAGTTCATGTTTCTATTTTGTATTCCAGTAACATCTCTCAACTCTTAAGTGCTGTGAGAAAGACAGAATTTTTCATTCTTTTTGGCTCTACTGCCAAGGTCACTGATTTCCTTGGGTATTGCTTCTATCGGTCCACTGGGAAGCAGGGAAAAGTGAGTCAAGCGCTCATTTCACGTGGGGCACTAGACAGCCATCAAATGGCCTGGGAGAATCTCCATTACTCATTTCAGCAGCTGTTTCATAGCTGCTCGAACATTTATGGATGGTCCCTGTACCGTTAGCTAGTGGTTGGTTTTTGAACGTGATAGAAACCATTTGGCTTGCGCTGTGATTTCCTGGCAATGCTGTGAGAAATGAAAGTGGTGAGTTTTATTACCAGCATCTCTCATGAGCCTTTAACCAACAACTCTGACGTCTGAGTATGCAAGCCGTGGATCATTGCATAAAAGAGGAATGATCTGAGCCTGGTGCCAGGCTCTGACCTAAAGCTGAAGAGCACAGTATGCCATTATCTTTCCCTGGAGCTATATAGTCCTGCTCAAGAATTTACTGGGACATTTGTCCTGTCTCTATAGATTAAGCAGTTTGCTGTTTGCTGCAGTCTCACCATCAGAGAGTAATGTGCTTTGTTTTTTTTTTTTTTCCTTTGCCTTCAACCCTTATTGCAATCTAGTAATGTAGTAATAACTTATTTACAGTATATTTCCTCATGTGCTTTATATATCTCATAATATAAACACAATCGAAAATATACTTTAAATGATTGATGCTGCAGTACAAATATAAAAATAAAGTGGCTTCGGTCTCTAAAAGTAATGAAGTAGCTGATTTAATACAGTGCAAGTCTTTAGTGGAACCATATGGTATGATAAGCTTTGTAGTATCAAAGAAAACAATAAAAATCATTATAAATATATAAATCCCACAACTATTGTAGGTGTTCGAGTGTTACAAATAAAGACACTGCAATTTGGTTTATTTTCTTGGTAAATAATGTTTTTATGGGTGCAAAATCATAACTTCAAAATAGTAGTCTTACCTGTGAATTAAGGTATTTTCACTGTATGATTAACACTTCTATTTTAGAGTTGTAATGCCCAAGTAGCTGGAGGCATTATAGTTTAAATATTGACATTTACTGTGTCCCTGTTTTTTAAAACCATATATTCGTTGCACATGGGCCCTGTCTCACATATCTTACTGAATTAAAAGAAAAAAACAGTTGGGCTAGACCGTCAAATTCTCAGTTGTGATAGAGTATCTCTGTAACATCATACCCTACTTTCTATTTTTAGCAGTTTCATTATCACTTGCTGAACATATTTTACATATAATTCTTTCCTGGTTAAACATATACAGCCTAACAGTCTTTAGATACATAGAGTATATATAGAATGGGGAAAAAAGGGAGACGGATGTTTCTTCCTTTTGAGCAGCTTGCTATTTCAGTTGAACCTGAGAGTCTTCACGAAGGTCTTCATTATCTATCACAAGATTTTTTAAGTGTCCCACATGTTCTTTCTCAGGTCAAGTGAAAAATACATGAAAAGCTTTGATTTTTCTCCCTCCTTCCCCGCCTCAACCCAAAATTAGTTTTCTCTGAGTCAGGCTATTGTCACTGACATCCCATTTTAGACCATTTTTTGTCTTTCATGTTGGGCATTCCTTTTACAGCCTTTGTATGCGCAGCTTTTGCCACAGCAGTGTGTCATATAACAGGTGCAGTTCAAAACTAAAGAAAAAGAAATATTTCTAAATTGAGAAAAGGGAAGAATTATATTACTGATACATATCCTTTTACAATCTTTAAAAGGGAAGAAACCTGAGGAAAATTTTCTAAGAGAATGAGATGCACAGGGGAAGTTTGAGATAATTATTTAATGCTGTTTTCCTCTTCGAAGAACTTCTGTTCAGTCAGTAGTTACAGCCATGCTTGCAGAATACTATAGCTGCATTTTGCAATGCTCGCTTTCCATGTGGATTTTATGGTTAATTTCTTATTTTGGTTTGTTTGTGTATTCTTTAGAGGATAGTTATTAAGCAGATTCAAAGGTGGTGACAGCTGCAATGCCTCTCTGCTGATTGCAACAGCTGTTTTGTGAAATTTGCAGGCCAAATGTGTCCTGAAAATATTGTGACAGTTTGCTTGCCGCAATATAACTTGCTGCTAGTATTTGTTATTTGGAACTGTATGCAAAGTAGGGAGTGACTAGAAAGCAACTCTTATAATAATAAAAATAGCGCAGGTGTTATAGCTGGCAAAGCATTTTTTTATGTTTACGAGATGTACTTCAAGAGTCAAAGTCAGAAATTTATTATCAAACAATATTCAGCATTATTTTTTTTTCCTTTGTGGGTATTTGTCCAATCATGAATGAAAGAAGATTATAGGAGATTAGAGAGTGGCTGAACAGAATACTTTGTCACATATTTGCTTTTTCACACTAGTGGCTATTTGTTATTTGTTACATAATTTGTCAAAGTTTTTAAATTCCTGATCTTTCAAATTGTTTTCACCTTAAATTTCATTAGCTATTAAAGCAGATGTCTTTAAGCATTCTATGGACTTAAGAGCTCTCGGTATTTTTTCTATTTGTTACAGGTCTGCTATTTGAACTAACATTTAATCTTAATGTAATCTAAATAAGCATTCTCAATGCTTTCAAAAAAGATGATCCATTTAATTCACTTCATATTGGGACAAAAAAAAGGCTGATAAAATCAGAAGCTGCATTGGAAAATCTTTTTTGCAATTCTAGTCTCTGAAATTACTATCTTGTATTTAGGGTTTTATCATTTGGTAGTAGTGCAAGTACTTATCAATCCTTTTATCTGACTAGGTATTTAAAGTTAGGGGAAGGAAAAAGAGCATTTATGTTCTGTTCTTCACTGTTTCTTTTGAATTTGCTTCTTGTACTTGGTCAGTGGAAGAAGAATCCCTTTGACCTTATTCTTGCTGTAGTAATATAGCTCTGTAAAAGAAGTGCAAAATTGCCCTCTTTGTCTGGGAGTCCCCGTTGGACACTTTTCTTACGCTACCTTTTTGTGATTGAAAGTTTTGTCTCTGTGGGACAACCTGTATGAAACTTTCCTTAGAAAGTCTGAGACTCAAGTGGTCTAATTAAAACCAGGATTTATTAACAGCACAGAAGCTGCTCAAGATTAGAAGAAAAGAAGTGTTTTGCATAGCATATCTAGCCTGACACTCTGCGAAGCTCATCTAGATAGGTGTCCCTAGAGTTTAGTTACAATGAATAAAAATGCTTTAGATTTATAGAAAAATATTTTTTTCTTTTTCTTCTTGGACTTTTTTTTAGACAGCTTAGTTGCAGAAATCTTTCCTTTCAAGGGACTCAGCCTTTCTTTTTCTTCCTTCTATTCCACTCATTTACATTTGTGACCTTTTCTGTTGTTATTCATTTTCAAATTGTTGTATCAAGTCACTATTAATGTATTTATGCCTTCCAAAGAGAGGTCACCCTCTTCCTAATGACAGAATTCGGCATCCTTTAGAGACTCATGTTCAAAGTAATTGAACAACAGCTACAAGCTGGCATCTGGTCATGTCTGAAGTCGGGCCATGTCTGCAAAGCCCATGTACGTCTCTGACAACTCAGTGGTCTCGATCAGTGGGTGAGAGAGTGATGTAGCAGAGACAGCTGTGGATCAAACCCGTGTTGCTAAATGACAGCATTTTTGATCACATTATTCACTATTGCCAGTAGGACTACTTTTCTTTGGTAGCAGGAAGTCGCTGAAAATAACATGTCCATAAGAATTATTGCAATTTTATGCATTCCAAAAGTGGGTTAAAGGAATCCAGACATGGCAGGATGTTACAAGACCCTTGGTTTTTTTATTTATTTTTTATTGTCCTGTTTCTACCACAATGGCTTCAGGAAGACTATGGAGTGATGCTACTTCACTAAAAGCTGTGGTACAATTACCAGCTGTATGAAACTGGAGAATAGGATATGGATTTTTTTTTCTCCAAATTCACTCACTTTGAAAATATTTTTCTTCCTGGCTTTTTGGGGAAATGTTCAATCTGATTATTCATAGAACATACCCAAAGTGCTTTTTCCTTATCTAAGGGTTATTTCTTATAGGAAAGAAATATTATATCTTAAACCAAAAATCTCAGAACTTACTAGACAAAACAAAAACCACCATTTGTATCTTGAAAAATTAGTCCAGTTTTAATAAAATTAAATAAAAGAGGCGAACAGTAATACCTTAATGGCAGCATTAGTGTTTTATTTCCAGTTGAGTACCTTTGAGACGTTTTTCATATGCAAAGCAATGTATCATATCTTAGACCTTTCTCACATAGCACTGTTACGTATATTTAGCATTTACATGCAGTACATGTGAGCCCAGTAGTTCATAATTGGTGAGTTCATCTTAATGGCGTGGAATAAATCCATAGAACAGTGTGGATTCCACATATATAAATACTGCTGGATCTTCCCTGTCTCTATACACTGTACTCCTTGTGCTAGGATCAACAGGAACCAAGGCGGCAGCAGCAGGAACTGTCAAGAAAAGGAAATAAACTGATTCTGGTGAGGTTCAGATTATTGCTATCTTTCTCAAGAGAATATACAAAAAGTTAGGGACCACTGACTTAACTTGTAGCTATCCAACTGACTGAGCCCTGGGCTATAATTAAAGTACTCCTAGGCAGAATGAGAGATGCAGCGTGTTCAAACTATGTTCTCAGTATTGTTCTCTATATAAGAATGATTGTCTGACATTAGAACTGAAATTTTCGAAAAACAGTTGAATCAAAAGTCAGGTGTTCATGGTATTGGAGCTCTGATTGTTGTAGGAGTTATTTTTTTAAAAAATTCATGGTTCTTTCTCTTCCAGTAAGGGCTTTATAATGACTTTCTGTCTATATCTCTTTTGTTTCTTAGATGTATGGCTGTGGTAATCACTTTACTAAGCACTGAGTTGCACCTAAGCCTTGTTTTACTGAACTTCTAATTTTATGACTTAAGGTACATCTTCTTTTGAAATTTCTTAGCTATATTTATACAAATAAGTAACTTTTCTGTAATTGCTACTAGAATAGCCTGATTTCAGCCCTGTAATCTAATCTAGGTTGCAACTTTTTTTTTTTTTACATGATCCACTCATAATGGCATTTGGGGGCAAACAGTTTGATATACCTGTCAACACTAGTTTCTTATATAATTATAGATTAGAAAAGAATCTTTGTTTTGAGGACTAGATACAGCTATTTTTAATAGCATACAGTGTTAGACATGGCACAACAACTGAACTGGGAGCAGAAAATAATAAGTGCAAGGGAAAAAAAAGGATTTAAATTGTTTTCTTCAAATAGGCGTAGGAAGAGGAAAGAAAGATAATTGGGATTTATTTGAGATGAGAGACCAAGAACAGGGTAGTGTACATCAGACATATAAGTAACTTTGGAAAGTAATATTTTTATATTTAATTCTTAAAGGCATATCTTCCACCACAGAACTAATTCAGAGCTGTTCAGAGTCAGTGGACAGTTTCATCCACTTTGATGGAGTTAAACCAAACCTAAGTAAAGGGTATCTGTGCTGCTACAAACAGGAAAGTCATATGTTCCATCCAGAGAATGCCTTCTTTGAATGGGAAGAAATGCCTGTTCAAGGCTCTTCCTGAAAAAGAAGTGACGCTGATCTAAATTACAGTGATATTTAAATCAATTTAGTTAGATCGGTGCAAGTTTCTCCATGTATACGTTTGCATCTATTGCAATTGACCTAGAGGAAATAAGTATACAGTGTGGTTGCCTATTTCACATCATTTATGTATAGATACCACATTGTGATTTTGTATGTACAGTGAGGAAGTGATGGACAAGTCCATCTACATTCCCGTAGGAAGAGGGTGTAGGAGGCAAGAAAAATAATTTTCAGAGGGTAGATTCAAGTTGCCTTATTGGTCATGTCTAACAGCTCTCACTTAGGAGTGTTACTGGATTTGGTGCTTTTCAGTGTCCTAAGAGGAAGGAGTTCTGGATAGAGGGAGGAACCCCAAGAGCAGTCTGCAAAAGTCAGCAGCAAGGAAGAGGCTGAGGTGGAGGGTGGGGAGCACAAGTCTTATGAGAAGTGGCTGAGGGAACTGGAGTTGTTTAGCCTGGATTAAAGGAGGCTCAGGGGAGACCTGATTGCTCTCTACAGTTATCTGAAAGGAGACTGTAGTGAGGTGGGAGTCAGTCTCTTCTCCCAGGTAGCAAGTGACGGGACAAGAGGAAATGGCCTCAAGTTGCATCAGGGAGGTTTAGATTCGATATCAGGAAAAATTTCTTCTTGGAAAAGATTGTTAAGCTCTGGAACAGGCTGTTTAGAGAAGTGGTGGAGCCACCATCACTGGAAGTGTTCAAAAACTATGTGGATAGGGCACTTGAGGACATGGTTTAATGGTGAACATGGTGGTGATACTACATTGATGGCTGGACTTGATGATCTTAGAGGTCTTTTCCAACCTTAACTATTCAATGATTCTATGTATGTGCTATAACAGGGTGGAAATAACATGTGGTTGCCAATAGTGGAGCCTTCTTACACTTTAAAATGTGGGAAAGTTGAATTTCTCACAGCATACTGAGAGTATTCTTTGACAAAAAAAAAGCATGGGAAAGAATGGGAAAGTTTTTGAGGAATGATTGCCTGAAGGTTGAATGGAAGGATGATACCTAGTGCCAGTGTATGTAGATTAATGTGTGTGGAGGTTAACCTATCACAAGCTTGTAACTTTGATATTGCATGTTGTCTTTACATCCTGTTGAGACACAATATATTTTCCTGCAGAGGGTAATTCAGAACTTCAAAGCTAGATATTGAAAAATCTGACTGTGAGATAGTATCCCTGAAGGTCTAGATGTCAGGTATCAAAAAGTGATACAAAATGTCTCATTTGATGTTCATTGTCTTTCACACAGTTTTCATGAACTCTTACATATTTTAGTGAATGTTCATGTAGTGTGGCCAGGGGAGAAGTGTGAAGTATTCATGAACATACATGCATAGTTAATAACTACTCCCAAGGGTATCTTCCTCTTCAATTTGTACATTCCAGCTCCTGTACTTGTGAAACAAATTGTGTAAGATTTGGCAGTCAGAGAGACTTGCACAGAAGACAGTTCTGGAGGCTGGCTAAGATGCTTCACGTTCGCAAAGCGCAAACATGCACTCTCCACTCTGAATAATGCACAGCCAAAATTTCATTAGACTCTTATGCATGGGAAATTTTTCTGTTCTATCATCAGTCTGGTAATTACCTTCTGTTCTTTTCCCCACAGAAGCCTTCTTAGCTAGATCCTGTGGAGTAACTGTTTTGTGCCAAACACCTGTACAGTCTGGCCTTAAAGCTAGTTAATCAGCCTGAAAAGATCTCTTTTAGGTCAAGAAGTGATTTTCCTGTGGTATAAAGTCAAATCTGTTGCCCTGAAATTGTCACTATTTTTAATTTAATAAGAAAGTAATGCCATGCAGAAGAGTAGAAAATGCTCTTTGACACCATTTTTCAACTTCAGATGCTTTTGTTGTATGAAATAAATTAAAGCTGGTTTTGAGCGTGGGCTGATGAAGAGAATGCAAAGATAATTTTGTGCATTTCAGTTTTCTCACATTTTAGCTTATCCTTTCCAGAAGAAATTAAATAAAAACTGAGTTTTTATACAGGTTATTGTGATATTATTGCTATAAAGATGTATCAAAATCACTTGTCTCAAAGAGGTGTCATTATAGCAGCAGTTCACATGCAACTATTTGCCAAAACAAACTTGAAAACATTAATCTGACTAGGAAAATTCTGTTCATTACAGCAGCATTTGGAGGCATTTTCTGTAATTACTTCTCCTCCAATGATGTTTAGGTTCCAGAGGGAGACTTGCAGTGCTTGATAAACCTTAAAGAGAAATGACAACGTGATTTTGAATGGTACCTTGAAGAAAAAGCTGCTAAAATATGTCTTAGGAATATGGATCAGAAATCTTTTGTTTTTCTTCACCATGTTGTTTAAGATGGCTAGAAAGTGGACCAAAAAACATTACAGAATTCTATTGGTTGTGTTAAATATTTGGAAAGTTTAAACATGAATATGTATTTAAAAATGTCGGATGCAGGATTCCACATTAAACGCTTGACATTAAATGATTTTGATTTTCTCTGGCAAGTCTGTGCATGATAGAGTCAGAGAGAAGTAGAACTAATATTTTTCGTTTTGTGTGATGTGCTCATTTACTAGGACAAATCTTCTTTTCTCTACAGACGCACATATGGCAGAAGGAAGCAAAATAAATCTGGTTCCTCTTTGTAGAACGGAACAGGATGTGGAAAGCTTATGGTAGAGTGTAAGAGGACTGAGCCTTTCACATTAGGGACATATGCTTGAAGGGGATCCATCTGTACTCCGTGCAGACGTGTTATCAGGGCTCTGTGACTGCACTGGGCAGGAGCCAAGGCTGCTGCTGCTGCTGCTGTCAGGGGCTCCAGCCTCCTCCCAGTGGGGGCTTGGAGTGAGTGAGGCTTCTGCACCCCCCTGAGGGCTCCTTTGTCAGACCAACCTTCTTCAAATCGATGTTTAGTTCACTCTGTGTTTTCAGAAAACGATTTTTTAAAATTTGTCCCCAGATACTTGCTGTGAAAAAAATCAAAATATCCATTCTTGAGATGAGGTCAAGTGCCTCCCAGGAATATATTTTCATGGGTGAATTTCAAACCTCTTCATAGTAGAGAATTTTAATGGAAACTCAGAACAGAACTGTTAGTTTAGTGTGCAGTTGTAATGTGTTTTCCGAGCTGAATAGCATGCACAGTGCAGAGCTTTAAACTTAAGTGACAGGTAAATAGGAAAACGGGAACATTTCTTACTCTTGAACTTCTCTGTCCTTAGGCTTGTACTTGGCATGATGTTGTTAACACTTTATTTTAATGGGGAGTTATTGGACTCTGGGTGAATAGAAAAGTGACTCAAATTCAAAAATACTAAACTGCATAAAATAGCTACCATTCACTGACTGTAATTGTCTTTGGTCAAGGGTCTTTTGAGGTAGTTTGAATCAAATTCAAAGCACACAGTTGCTGATTAAATATAATCTTTTCATTACAGGGAGAAAGAGGTTTATGTTTCTTGTTAGTAGGTCATCTTGCTTTTATTTCATTTCCTTTCGTTTTTCTTGCCCACGTTGTCATTGTCAGACCCAAGCAATTGCTGTAGCAGAGCAGTTATAATAACACAGGAAAAGAAATTCAATCATATTTGTATGTAAACTGCAGAATTGACACGGTTTATTTTGACTAGCTGCTTCCCTGCTGCTTTCCAGGCTTTGGTAATATACTTCCATGTATTATCAGAACTGCCACAGCTGAGGTCAGTATGGATTAAACTTCACTACAGTATAGTAATAGTATGAGATTGCTCTTTCAGTGCACTGAAATAAATGTTTTCATTACTTCCTTAAAATAAATGCATTTGGTGCCTTGAAGGTAAGCGAACCCATAAAACTATCTTTAGAAGTCTTCACCGCATGTAAATATTTTCTTCTTCCTAGTGAAATATTTTTACCCTTTTATTTGCCACAGTTTCTGTCCTATGCTACTCTTAATGCCAATAAGCACAATTTTTCTCAGGGCCAAAATCATCTTTCAACATCAATTTCTTGCTGTAGACTCAACAGCTCACTATTTGTGTAGTTAAAATCTGTCCTACTTTCCACGTGCTGTGCTGCTAGTCCAGTCTTAGGGTAGAGTTATGGGGACTGTCTCCCACTGTGGAACATAGACAGACACACTCCAGCCACATCTCCGTTCTGTTTTAGTCCTAATTGCCCCAGAAAGGAAACCTGGGTGCCTGTGCCAGAGAGGACATTTGCATGTCACCAGCTGTAGACAGGCAGGACAGCAGAACTTCAGGACCATTGCAGAGGCCACTTCTTCTGTTCTAGATGTGGTGGTCAGGCTGCGTCAGTCTTAATCAGAATACAAGAAGGCATAATGAGCACACCAAATATGTCTCTGTGTCTGATAATAAGCCAGTTAATAATAAACTCTCCAAATACTGACTAGAAAAAAGATACATAAGGATCTACATCTGTAGTAGGTTGAGAAGATTGTTTCCCTGCCTGATCTTAGGAAAAAAAAAAGCAGATTATTGTACTCAAAGATGCCCTCAATTCCTTCTTCCAGCATTGTCTGGAATTCTGTATTGTAGTAGGTGTAGCTACTCTGCTTGAGGCAGAACACATTTTTCCCAGTGGTTTCTTTAAATTAAAGAAGCTGTCCTTTTTCTGCTTTTCTGGCACAAAAAAAATTTTGGTTTTGCAGTACCCACAAGAAATGTGTGTGTCTGTGTTGGTGTGGTGGTGGTGTTAATTATTGTTTAATTTTCCTTTTGTGTCCTGCACAGTCAGAGTGACTCTAGTCAGAGACTATAAGACCTTCAAGTAGGTAAAAGCCTTTGTTTTCTGTGTTGAATGGTTTATACAGTGTTGGCAAATGTTGCAAATAAGGACTAACTGTACATTATGCAAAGCAAATGGATTTTTGGGGTAATTTAATTTTACATAGGCAATACAGGAGTGGCTAACTGGGTGGAAGTCATTCAAATAGAGAAAATATATAAAAGGTGTGTCAGAGGAAAAGGAGTGAAATTATTTTTTCCCTAGAATAATAGTAAAGAAGTAAAAATATATATGTAGTTTAAAGATAACAAAGTGATAAACCACAGAAGTGATAGAAACTAAATCTTCATAATTTATTTTCAAGTTCTTTGGTGAATAATATTTTGTCTATTTTAGTCCTATGAAGTCTTTAATATGTCTTGAGAACCCTGCAATTAAAGTTGACCAAAACATTCAGTCACTAAGTGACTCATTATATATTATTATTAGGAGTTTAAAACTTAACTCTTATTGTAATGATCATGAGAGGAAAAATGCCTACCGGTTTTGGCCTTGTGAAATTTGAAAGGAGTTGTAATTTTTTGTTTGGCTCAACACTTCCATGAGCTGTCCCTCATGAATCATCAGCTTTTTAGTCTATTTGCATTAGTGCAGCAAATTCCTAATTTTTCTTTTTACTTTTTTTTTACCTTGTTTCCGTTTTCTCTCCTTTCCCTTTCCCTTTCCCTTTCCGTTTCCCTTTCCCTTACCCTTACCCTTACCCTTACCTTTTCCTTGTCACATGAGACTCACAAAGCATCTTTAAGCTTATTTTCTTTTACATGCAAACTATTCAGTTTAGCCTTAAAATTAATAGAAGCTTTATATGAGCCTGAGAAGGTTCTACTTTCCTATACAAGTTTGCCATCTCAGAAGGAGTTCACACAGAAATTGAAATGCAGTCGTCTTTATATCTGTATCTATGTATTTCTTAAATTAATGTAATGTGTACATATGTGTGTATCTGTAATGTAATATGGCACGCACACATTTGCTGAACATTTTTAGGAATAGTGGGGTATATCTCTCAGGTCACTCTGTTTCGCACAGTGCAGCCTAAAGCTGCCCAAACAGAACAGCTCAGAATTTGCCTGGGTCAGGGATCTTTTCCAGAGAGACGACACCAGTATCATTATTCCCTTCCCCTTAGCAAAGGGCATCTGTTATGAGCTGACTGGAGAGTACCACCATGCTCCTTTTTTTGCTAATCTAAAGGCCCACTTAAAAATTTCTGTATGTTATAAAAGCAGAAAGGTTGGAGACCTTGGAGAGCTAGTTGAATCCATGACTTCTTAAATGTTTAGAGAAAAGGAGAATGTGACAAAGAGTCATTGATTTAGGTATAGTTAGGTATTGAGTCTATCATGTCAAATAAAATTTCCTGCAAGTCATCTACAAGATCTGTTTATAAATAGAGGAATCATTCTGGAAACCACTCAAATGCTGTCACCACTGGAATATGTTATATTTACCTCAATACTTCAAGCTACTGAAATTATTGTAGTGCTATAATGATCCAATGGGGTAATAACATGTTTTATTCTTATTTCCTAAAGCTTTGGGAAGAGTAGTTAACATGCAGATGTGTCAAGTTCTTTATTGCCCTTTCTTTAAAATCTAGAAAAAATTAAATTAATTTCAATGAGGTTATTTTTTCTTTTTTATCTTACACGGACATTCACTTAGAAATACATAATGAGTTATCCCAAGAAAAGCACTTAGTATTCCTCACTGGTATGTGAATATAATTGTTAGAACTAAGCAAGTGAAAAAAATTGACATTTCAATAACTGTCCAATGGACCATAGATTTACTAGTCTTTTGTTTGCAGCAATTTTGATCAAACTTGGATCTGACAAGCGTAAAAATAAATTAAGTCTGTAAGTGGGAATGGTTATTATTTTATGTTTGGATGTGAAGTAGTCTTTTAATAATTGTAGTCACTTAGAATTGTAGAAGTATAGAATATCCTGAGTTGGAAGGGACTCACGAGTATCATCGAATCCAGCTCCTGGTCCTGCACAGGACACCCCAAGAATCACGCCATGTGCCTGGGAGCCTTGCCCAAACACTTCTTAAATTCTGTCAGGTTTGGTGCTGTGACCATTCCCTGGGGAGCCTGTTCCAGTGGCCAGCCACCCT
The DNA here is from genome assembly GCA_013397755.1 of Cnemophilus loriae. NCBI lineage: Eukaryota > Metazoa > Chordata > Aves > Passeriformes > Corvidae > Cnemophilus > Cnemophilus loriae. The sequence continues at coordinate 378,944 of VZTF01004847.1, read as the reverse complement.
CTGGGTGAAAATAATTTTCCTAATATCCAACTTAAGCCTCCCCTGACGCAACTTCAGGCCATTCCTTCAGGTCCTGTCACTGGCCACCAGAGAGAAGAGGTCAGTGCCTGCCTTTCCTCTCCCTCTCACAAGGAAGTTGTAACTGCAATGAGGTCTCCCCTCAGTCTCCTCTTCTCCAGGCTGAACAGACCAAGTGACCTCAGCTGCTCCTCACACAGCTTCCCCTCAGGGCCCTTCACTATCTTTGTAGCCCTCCTTTGGACACTTTCCAATAGCTTAAAGTCACCCCAAGGCACTTATATTGTGGCTCCCAAACCTGCAAACAGCATTCAAGGTGAGGCCATGCCAGAGCAGAGTACAGTGGGACAGTCAAAAACACTTTTATATGTTGAGGTTGGCTATGCTTTCAATTTGTTGTGTTAAACTAGTTAAAAAGTGCAACTCACATTTTGCTCTTCAGCTATCTATCCATGCTTTTTTTCATCATTTCTGTGCATATATAAATGTAATATTTGTAAAGGAATACTGATGTCACTGGAGGCTGTATTTATTTGTTCACAGCATCACCAGTGTTAGGTCGTGTGTATGTTTGCCTTGATCGGTTGTGTGCATCCTTGAGACTGGTTTAAGTTTTGCAAGTGCTTTATTAGTAGCCTCTCTGATACAGCCAAGAGCCCAAATACTGCTTTGTTACATGACCTTGTAGAGGAACCATATGCACTGATGCCAACTTTATTCCCTTACGCTATCAGTGGGCATCTTTCAGTTAGTAACAACTTGCCAAAGTGAACATAATAGCAGAGGATGTGTTGATGTGTTCATGTGTCATCTCACTGTCATTGTGGTATTTAAGCTTTTGTAAACCTTGTGTAGTGCTGGCCAAGGAATATAATTGTTGTCAGTCTTTCACGTCACGTTAATTTGTGATAGACTGAATTAAAATAGCTGACCCACGGTAGCACGTGTATGACTCCATACAATATATGCTACATTTTTCTAATCCTGGAAATAAAATTCTTGTAATCAGGGTATACACTGCAGAAAAAGAAGAGGGATGTAATAAAGAGATAGCTGAAGTAGGGTTGAAGATTGTTAAAAATATCCATGCTGACAAGTGTGGGCATATCAATAGGTGATGTTGATTAGAATAAACAGTCTGCACTGTGAGGTTGATGTCTGCATGTATTACATTTGTATAATTCATGTCCATTTGCTTCAGACTGAAAACTGAAATGGCACATGATGAAATATGGACATTTCAACATTAATATTGAACAGTAGCATCTTCAATATCCAGTCAAATCACACTGAAGATAGTATCAGTAAAATAAAACTGTTTACATCAATATCATTTTAGAAATTACCTCTGCTAGGTTCTTAAAAAACATCATTTTAAATGATGTTACTGGTTTCCTTTAGAAAAGTTATGCTCATAAATGCTTACTTGTCAAGAAATAAGCAGAAATCATGACTTCCCTTGATAAACTCCAAAGGGATGACCTCACTGGTTTAAAAATGGCTGATTGGGAGAGAAAATGTTCGCTAATGAAAGTAGTGGATTAACAATCTGTTTTCACAATATATATATGGCTATATATTATTTTTTTTCCTAAAAATCTAAGTTCAAAGTCAGGACCAGAAGAGCAACCCTGCTGTCACACACCATATTATTTTTTCTTCAATTGATGTTAATTAATTATTTAAAAAAAAAAAAAAAAGGCAAAATCACGAGAAGTTTGGTGAAAATTTTTATTATATTGGTGAAACTTATATTGCTGTTTCCTTGTTTGTTAGAAAGCACAGGACAGAACAGTACTGCAGTTGCAGGAACGTGTTCAGCTGTACAGTGTTTATACTACTGGTGAATGCTCATTCTCAGCAGAGATTGATTTCACTGGGCAGACAAGTATAACTGCTCATCAGTGTTGATAAAGGTTTTGCAGTTTGCCAATGTGATTAGATTTCAGGAAGATACTACAGCTAGCACTGTGACTTGCAGTATGTAAGTTACCGTATCACAAATCAGCGGTGTCTAAAAATATATGGGAAGTGTACAGTGGTGACTCAGGAGTGACAGTTGTATCTAGTTCATTATTTGTGTGTTTGCTACATGAGATGCCAGCTGTATGAAACTTGCTTCCACGTCTTAAAATGGAGAATATTTCAGCTGATTTTCTCTTATCTGAGAATCCAGCAGATGAACTACTATTTGATGAAATAACTGGATATTCTTCCTTAAGTTCCTATCTGAATAGAGCATTTAGAGAAGCTGAAACTGTGCTCATCAAATAACAGTATCTGCATTTCCGAGGAAGTGAGAGAATGAATACAATTTGGTACTATCACAAAGTGTGTTGATCAGTAATGTTCTGGAATTTCTAGGGCAATAGTATGAAGTTTGCTCCCCACACATGTAGGAAAAGGAGGCTAATAGACCCTTTGCTTCACAAAACTCTGTCTCTGGCTATGTGGAGTATCAACATATACTTCAAAAAATTCTCAAATTTTATCCTGTAATCTTTTTTTTTTTTCTTTTTTGTCTTGTTGTATATGAGGACTCTTCTTTGGAAATGAATGCAACATTTGTCTATTCCCAGGCTAAGTATTTTCTCTGTAATTTCTAACATTTTCTAGCCTCACGGTCCTTAAGTAAAGCAATAAACACTTTCCACTTTTTGCTTCAATTTCTGCCCCCTAGTGTATATAATGTCATATAGTCTTCTGTTTTTGCTTTGTCAGACAAACCAAATTCTGTTAGTTGTTTTTGTGAAATGAGTGTGGCTTTCAGTCTCACTATTATCTTTCCTTGTCAAGTGTTCTGAATTGCCTCAGAATGGATGGCTGGATGTGTATGTGGCATCAAAGTGGTACTTTCTGTTCTTTACTGCAAATGGGTTACACAGGTGTCTTTCACAGCTGCATCATGGTGATGACTTGTAGTCACCTTGACAGACAATTATGCCACATTTTATTCTGCTTCTTGTTTTGGGATGTATGTTCATCTTGCATAGGTGTAAAAGGAAGAATTTAATTTTTTTGCCATGTTTTTTAAGACAGGACTGCAAACGTGTAGTTTATAAACTGTAATAAAAAAGCCTGGTGCATTTTTAAGTGCAAACAAGCTGGTGGATTACTGATGAGGTTTTAAACCAAATGATTTTAATAACTTGTATAATATATTTAAGGACATCTATTTTAGCAGTGTGAACTTTTACCAGTAGTAATTTTTCTATTGAAAAATCATTAAGGGCACACATGTACCTTTTTTTCTCTATTGAAAGAGCTTGTTGTGATAGGCTCTTGTTTTTATATGAGTTATTTTATGCTGTACTGGATCTAGCCTTCCTCAGAAAGTACATATAGTTTTTCTCTTTGCCACTCACATCTGTGGAAAATGTCTTGAATACTCATCTACAGAATCTAGAGCCATGACAATATGGTTAAATCTGTAACTGACCAATTAGAGATAAATTGCCAGCCAGCCTATGGCTAGGTTGGCTTAATAAAGGGCATGATGATATAGAGATTTTATTTCCTAATTTTCTACACAAGTAAAAGAATATTTTTCAAAAATAAGTATTGCCTTAAAGCGGTGACTCAGTACACAAATGTAGTCCAGAACTTATTTTTAATATCTCTTCAGTGCCTATAGCATTGCACAAAAATGACATAATTTTCAGTTTGCACTGAAAGTGCTGTATGTATGCAGAACAGATTTTCCTTAAGTTATTTTTGAAGTTTGTCTGGCTTTAACTGAACAATGCTATTTTCCTTCAGTTGTTCACTTGGATACTTCTAGAGTCAACTGCAACCAGGACACGAAGATGTCGCACATGGACTGAAACCCATGACTCATCTTACAATTGGTTAGCTCAGTAACTTCCTGCTTTTTAAAAGTGTGAAAGCCTTTTGCAATTTTCTGATGAAGTGCAGATGATGGAATAATGCTCCCAGTCTATTGAAAATAGTCTTGCATTTCACCATCACCTTGCACAGGCTCCTTAAAGTAACCTGCAGCACTAACTCCTCTCCCTCTCAGTTCCTGCAGCCTTATTGCTGCCCCAGCTGAGCCCCAAGGTTTCATAAGTGACTTGCATGTGCCGTCTGTGTCTTTAAAAGTTTTCATCTCTTATTGTTCATATCTGAGGTCTGTGTATTAAGAGGGAGTAGCTGTAGGAAGGACCCCATCCAGGATTCCAGAAGTTTCTCTTCCTGGTGTACCTGTTGTCTTTTACGAAGGGAAAATCTTTGCCTTTCAGGGAATTCAAACTGAGTCATCATGCAGGCTCCAGGACCACAAAACCCAGAAGGTTTTCCCCTGCTGTCCAGCCATACCTGTTTAATACTGCATACATGCTAACCTGATAGTTCTTTTTTGAGGACCTATAAAATGTAGCGCTTTAGTCTGCTTGCTGCAATATAGCAGGGATAGGATTGACATGATCTAAGTGACAAAGTAGGACAATCATTTTTGGAATAACATTCTGAGTGGGTATGAGTGGAACAAGATTGCATTTGCTAAGGGCAGAGAAACTGATGCTGCAGCAAATGAGACATGTGATGCTGAGTGTGCAGTTGGGAGTTTTAAATGTGTGGCTTTCCAGAGATAACAGAAGTAGAGAACAGAATATCCTGAAAAGAGAAGTTTTTTTGAAGAAGATACCCAAACTTTATCCCACTTGAAGGTGAAGGAGGTAATAGGGCTTTATGGTCTTGTGTTGAAGCAAGCAAAAAGGGCACAGCGGCATAAGTGAAGCAAGCAAGGGTGTTTTGAGAAGATCAAGTGTGTTGAACATATTTGGGAAAGTGGTGGATTTGGAGAAGAGCTGCAGTGGGTCAGCAAGGAAATGACAAATATGTGAGGAGGTTAGGAAGATTATTCAATTAACACAGAAATTAAAGCTAAGACAAGAGGAGAAGAGTATATAGAAAAAAGAACTGAAAAGGGAGCTGATAGTGAACAGTTGAACCTAAGTACATGGATCTAAGTACATGGATCTAAGTACGTGGATCTAAGTATATGGACAGAAGTACATGGAAGAGACAAAGGAAAAGAAAGGAAGTCACTGCTCTGCTGTTCCAGAAGAAGAGATAAAGGGTACAAGAAGAGGTTTGGAGAAGATCAACATATCTTCCTCACCATCTCTTCTGACAGTGGTAAGGCAAGTAAAGAAGTTATATCTCACTGAAAGGTCCGTGTCTTTAGAATTGACAAGAATTTGGAAAAAATTAAGTATGTAAGGCTCTAGATAGCTGTCAGGTGGCACAGCTGCAGCAGAGATGTTATTTAGAGGTATTATGGTATCAGGAATAAGTTGGGTGCAGAAAGGCATGTTTAAAGGAGATATTACCAGAGCTTGAAGGCAAATGAGAGATCTAGGTGTGTTCTGAAGGAAGATTAAGAGAATAGATCACAATGTGGTGGTGGAAAAGTGGTGGAAACTAGACATGTGAGTGTACTTTAAGGTGATAAGGGGTCAGTGGGTAGAAAGGAGAATATGTAGGAGTAGAAAGGAGAATATAAAGGACTGGAAAGGAGAATATAAAGTGAGTCTCAGTAAAGACATGTAATTTGTGCTTATGCTGAGTGGTTATATTTTCTGTTTAGCAAGAAGCTTGTAGATACTTTGAAGTTTCCAGAAAACAGTGACATTCCATCACATTCCATCCATTTTCATACATGATTTAAATAATAGTGTAAGGTATAAAACAATATGTAAAATGAGTGCTATGCATTGTTTGGTTTTAATTATGTCAGACTTTTCTACTGCCCTATAAAAACTTAAAATTTAATATACGCTACCTTTATTTTTTGTGCTGGAATAGGTTTTTTGCTAATAATGGAAGATATTACTTCAAACTAGTTTGGGCACATTGTTTAGGAAGTCAGTTCAGTTTTCCAAAATTGGAAATAAAATATATTGTTTACTTCATTTTAAGCAAACCTAATTACAGTATTCCTGATTGTATAATTGCAGTATTACCTTTGGTCAGTATTATGTGTTCATCTTTTACATTCATTCATTCATTCATTCATTCATTCATTCATTCTTTCATGTTACCTTTGCAAAATCCTGGAAGAACAAGACCTTTAGCATATATGTGTGTCAACATATTTATGAATGCCACCACCTTTCAATTTTGCATCCTTTTAAATGCAAATCATCCTGAGAGAGATGTAGCAATCACGGTATGGTGCAAAATAAGATGGAAGATTCTCCTCCACGTGTTAGCAACACAAGGAGAATATTTTAATTCTGATCAACAGAAAGATAGGTTTTTAGTTAGAATGTAGGATTTCTGTTGAACTATATACACAAATGTGGAGGTTTTGTGTATTGTAGGTTAGTGTAATCTAACTTCTGGCCACTCTCTGAGAGAGATTCCAAGGGGCACTTAGGCTATCCCCTAGCCTGGCACATGGCATGGAAAATTGGTTATCTGTATCCACAAAAGATACCTCTTCATTCACGTAAGAAGTCAGAATGAAGAATTAGACAAAAGGATTTTAGGTACCGGAATAAAATGGAGTTTCTATGTAAACAAATTGACTGAGGAATCAGTAACATGTGAAGCCAAACTGACTGAACCCAAATTAAGTGTAGCCAACTCCATTTCCTTGATTAACCATCAGAGAATTTAACAAAAATATATTTAAACCTGTAATCGTCTCTAAATGACTGTCAGAGTTATACTTAGAAAATGTTAAAACCAGAAAATTGTTATAAATAGATATATTTAGTACTTTTGGACTCCTCATATGAAGGCTACATCTGAAATAGCACTACTAGAATCACTTTGTAAACTGTATGATCTCGACTTCAGAGTGCCCAGTAATTTGACAGTTGTTATATGAATTATGTAGCATTAGATGATATGTATCAGAATTGGGATAGGTAAATGCTGCTTGTGAACTGATGTACTTACTAATTATGATGAGCAGTTCAGGTAATAAATGACATTGTAATAGCTAACATGGTATTAATGGTGAAAATTCCTAAAGAATCACGAGTGAAAGAATAAGTAATAAATGAAGAAAACCAGATGAAGCGACAATAATAATCCCTTTGCAAACCTATAATAACAGTAAATGCTGAGTCTCATGCCAAGTAGATTTTTGTTAGAAATATTTATGACAAACCAATTTTGTATGACATCTTAGAATATCCTGAGTCAGAAGGGACCCACAAGGGTTGTCATAGCCAACTCATTTGTTCCCTTGAACATCACAGTATCACAAGTGTGAGTTTTCTCATTAAAATGTTAGTGTTTTGGTATTTAAGACTTAATATTTTCCTCCTCTTTTACAAGGCAAAGAGATCAAGATGCTGACAAAGGGAAGAATAATACTTAGATGTAATTACTCAAGAAAATTAATTTAAATTGTGTAGGAGGTAATCCTTGACTCATCACTGGCTTGTTTTGATGAAGATGTTAGTTCTATGCATAGATATCACTTTTAGTTTTTTCACTTATTTCTGCTATATTAAATACAAGCCAGAAAACATCCAGAAATATTATATACTCTGTGGTAAAAGATTTAGAATTATTTTTCTTTATTTGTTACCTGTAAGTGTTTATTCCCTAATCACCAGTGTGATCAGTAGAGACTTACATTAAATTCCTTATCAGAAATTAGACGAGTAAACTGAAGAAGCCATGTGTTTTCCTCAATCCCTCGGAAATATACACTGTTATTAAAATAATAAAAAATAAAAGAAACCAACACAGTGAACAACCCACAAATACTAGCTATAGACAGCAAAGGAATATGTGTAGAGTTTTAGTCTGTTAAAGATGATATTTTAAAGTTGCTGAAATGGTGAAAACACCAGTGATGTTTCTTAATTATAGCAGTTCTTACATTTCTTTCACCAGAATAGTACTGCATATAAAAGTAACAAGAGATCTTTCAGGATAAAACTGTTTCTGAACCCTTTGTTTAAGAAGCTTAAATATAAAAAAAATTCTATTAAAAAACTGATAGCATTCTCCTTCTTTGGGTTATGTTTTGTAGGAGATGGCTTTAGGTCTGAATCTGAAGCAGCTCGCATTTAATGTGTTGCAGGAATCAAATGTCTTACCAGTAGTGGTGATGGTATTCCATCAGACCCTTTCATGTGATTTTATCTGAAACAGACAGTGTATCTGACATTTTTGTATTCAAAATTCTAGCCTCTGCAATGTATCCTGTCTCAGGGGTATCCAAAGAACAAATAAGAAGTCACATTTCCTTTACTTCTCTGTCTGAATGTCACCAATGTTTGTTCTTTTTAATAAATTCACACATTACACATTTCAACAATTTGAATTAAGTACAGAATAGGCTAACAGAGATTATTGTTGTTTTCCTTGGTTGCTATTACATATATTATGCATTTAACTGATGAAGTATTTACTGAAAACATTTTTGGTTTTCCTTAAAATTTTTAAGAGACTGTTTCTTTGTTCTTGACATTTTCTTGCTAGTCACAGTGTTTTCAGCGTGTTTTTTCATTGTTTTAAAAATTAATTCATTGAATTTGCATTGATTTAATTTTAAAAATTCACTCACAGCTTTTAGTGGGCATGGCCTGCAATCTATCATTCAGTAGTCATTTAGTTTACGTAGAACTTTTATTTATGTACTAATTGCTAATAGTGCTGAGATTATTGCCCGTGAATAGAAAATAAGCAGTAATTTGTGGATAACACCAAGGTTAGGTTAAAGCTCAAGTAGCCAACAAGTTTCTTACCATTATCTTTCATGTTTTATTTCCTTTCTGATCCATTGAATATTCACCAAGGGAATGATAATTTTAACTATGTGATATGTAGCTGGATGTTAGCCAAATTAGTTTAACTCTGGGTATTGTATGCAAGTGACATACAAGGACAACACTAATATATTCACTGTGAAATTGGTAATCTGAATAAATATAAAAAGTAATAATAAGCCTGAATGTGTGCCTTAGTCATAACTCTCTTGATATTGTCTTAGAATTTTGATGCTTTTGGATGAACTTTTCATGTAAATAAATGCATGACTGATCTTGTTAGAGCTGCCTAATGAATCTGCTATATACTATGAAATTCTTGCCAAGGCATTTAGAAATGCAATTAACTAATAGAAAGGTGTAATGACAGAAGTTATTTTGCAGAAAAAGAATATATTTGTTTTATTCAAATTTATTCTTAAAGGCATTGGCAAAAACAGGTTGTCTTAAAGATGTTTTACTTGATATGTTGTTGGATGACAATGTTGTTGCACCACGCTTTCAGTAATAGTGAAGGAATAATTCTCCTACTTATTAAGAACATGGAAGTCTGTGGTTTTAAATGCTGTAACACATCTCAATTAAGTTTCAAAAATTAATCAAGTGTCATTTGCTTGTCTGTGGATTGTTCAGGTAGATCCTCAGGAGGTCTAAAACTCTCTTTTTCGGAAAAGGCAGCATTTAAAAGTATCTCTATTTCCTTTCAAAGAAGTCTGCTTCAGGACTGGTATGATTTATTTTGTCAAAATTTGTCTTGAAAGCTGCCTTTCAGTTTCTGAATGCAAAGGTAAACATCCTAGGGAAAAAAAAAAAAATCCTTGTACAATAATCTTTAAGATTCATGAGTTGATTGGTTAAACTTCAAATCCTGGGACACATTTGAAGACAAGACTATAGGTTATAGTTCAATAGTTATTTAAAGTTTTTCTTGTTATAGTCATTAGGATTTCAAATGAGAACTGCAGGCTTGGTTTTGGCTTAGCTTAATGAGTGGAAGTTTTTTCAACATTTATTTCTATGGGAGCTTAACCAAGTACTGTAGCTTACTTTGTATTAGCTTGCTCTGTCCTAGAAAAGAATACCATCTTAGTTTGATGTTTTTTGTAGAAGCAAGCAAATTGTCCTTGATATCTAGCATTAACGGTAAAAAACTACTTATTTGGAATTGAGTAGCCAAAGATCACATAGGTTAGGAGTCTCTGTAATTGCATGCTGTTTGACTTTTGGGTTTTTTTAAGAGCAGCTAATTTCTCAGGAATAGAGGCAAAATTCTCATTGCCATTCTTCTTGATCCCTTTATTATTAGCAGAACAGAAGACATTAATTTTTCTTTGTATTATTGCTAATTATGTTTGTCTGTGCATTCTGGTGATTTCATATGCTGTAGAAAATATTTTCAAGTGCAAAATTCAATTTTGAATATTTTCAGTATTACTGAATCATTTTTGGTATCTGTTGGTTTCTAGTGTGTCCTTTTGTTTCCCATTCTACCTAACATAATCTCACTGTACCTCAAGATTAGAAAAAAGCTAAATTGAAGTCAGGTTCTCAGTAAATAGCATCTTTGCAAAAAGGAAAAATATAGGCAGTTGCTGGTGTGTGGCAAAAAAGAAATCTACTTACTTCAGTGAAACTAAGGAAACAAAAAATTACATTGAAAAAGAAAAAAAATTCGTCAGAAGCCTTGTAATAAGCCTCAGTGAGAAAGGAGAAGTAATATGGCTTATTTTGAGATATCATTTCATCCTTTCACTTTAAAGACTTATTTGGTTAGAATTCAATATTTTCCTTGCTCCAGAGCAGGAATGGGTTGGTGTGCCGGGACTGCAGCTTCATGCTTGCTTTGGGGATCACATAGGTAATTCCCAAAAAAACAATTGGCAGGACAGGATAATTGCTGCTGTCTTGAGTCCAAAGGGAATGGAGCTAGGTAGATAATTTGTTCTTGAATATGGAGATCATTCCTCAGCCTTAGATGTCAATGGGCCTATTTACATGATTGTACCTTTTCTGGAAGAGAGACAGGGTTATTAGCACTTGCACAGCTGAACACAACGTGAGAAGTGTACTTGCTCTGTAATACCCAGCAAATCACTTTGACAAGTGACCTTCTATGTAAACAGTGATTAATTGCAGACATGTCTGAAATTTCCATTTCAATGACACATAGTTTTTTTTAATGAGGTGATTACTTTCTTTAAGTATTTAAATGCAGCTTGATAGCCTGTATTTTACAAAAACTTGAAAACAGTAACTATCTTTATGTGATTTTTCAACTGTCAAAAAATCCAGTGTGAAGTTTCTTGTGTAAACAATAGGTTTGTGCAGTAGGATATTGTATATATGTTATCTGTCAAATCTGTTTGTTCCTGCAGGATTTTAATTCAGCAAGTATTATTCAAAGTGAGAAAATGTATTTAGAAGTGTCTCATTGCCTCATGTAATCTCTTAAATCACTGGTGGCCACACTGGCCATTTAATGCTGCAGTAAATACTGTAAAAATATCCCCACTCCCACTTTTAAGGGCAGATGGAACCCAGTCTGAATGTCTACTTAAGTTAGAAAAGACATGAATTGCTCTTCCTCTTAGAAAAAAGTAAACTGAAATGGAACTACTTTGGAAATGTGAGAGTAAGATTCTACAGACTTGTATTAATTACAGAGAAGAAAAAAAGAGCATAACCACTTAACTGTGGCCTGCAATCGGAGTCCTTTTAAGGTTTAATGAAGCAGAGTACTTGAAAATAGCAGGAATGTAGCTGGGGGAGTGAGTGGGTTGGTGATCTGAGACAGTGTTGTTAAGCTCTACCCACATGATGATGAACTCAGAGGCATTGATGCAGGAGGGTATCAGGACCCATTTCTTCCCCTGCTGTTACCATAATTATCATGCCTGGTGATGGCCATGTAGGAAAGTACACTTGGTAGATAACAGGCTCTTGTTTCTAGTAAAGTTGTTCATTTTTAACTTTGCTCACCAACTAGAGTAAACCAAACATCAGAATTGCTTAAACTGATTTTACCAAAGACTATATCTGTCTGCGTGTAATCAGAAAGTTACAAGGATTTGAGTTCTAGCAATTAAAAAAATATCACTCTACAGTAGTTGCTGCTCTCAGCATTAATTAAAGACAAAACAAAATACTAATGCTCAAAACTGAACACAACCCACCCCCATACCCCCCACCCCCAAAATCTTTGTTACTAGTTTTGTGAATGCTGTTAGTTACTGTTTTCCAACCTAAGCTTGTAAATTCTCCCTGAATTTTGGTGACTTCATAAACCACCTCAGTTGTAATTGTCTAGCCATGCCATAACCAGTTTCTGCAAGATAAAACTGTTTATGTCCTTCAGTCCTGTTCATCATCCATCCATTCCATCCCACAGTTTAGTGAAGCTTAGTCTCCTGCTCACTGACAGTCTAGATTTTAGCATGTGGTTGCTCATTGCCCTGAAGAGATGTCAAAACCTGTGAAACAGCCTCTTTTCTGCTCAAAGTAGCAATTTTCTTTCTTGCCCTGAGCTGCTAATCTAGTTTTTGGAATGATCTTACAGAAGCAATTGTTTTGCTCAACACATGGAAGCTTTCATTTTTTTGCCATCCTCAAGGGATGGTGAAGAAGAAGAATTGCGAACATGCATGGAAATGAACTAGATCTTTGTTAGACTGGTTTAAACTCATCTACATTTGGGAATTTGCATTTGTTTAATTAAAGTAATTAAAAATTTATTTCAGTTATGTTCAAGCCACTTTGTCATTGCTAATCAGGTCCTTGTAGTGCTTTAGAGCTATATGAATTAAGACAAAGGCATTCTGGCTTAGTGGGTGGCCTGACAGCATAGAGCCAAAACTGCAAACGCTCAGGGAGTAACAGGAACAGGCAAGAACAGAAGGGGCACAGGGAGAGGTGGACAGTTGGATGGCGGGGCAGTCCCTCAGACCTTGGAGACAGGCCTGCAACCCCTGCAAAAAATATTTTGTGTTACAAGTGCTCCTTTTAAAAAGGTATATAAGGCCCTGCTCTGTCTCCTCAAACGAATGTATGAATTTCTTGTATGGGAATATGTAGTGCTGCAAGCGTGAGGAGCAGAACTCTCTCTGGGGTAGAGAGGCCTTACAGAGACATCTGGATAGCCAGGGAGCAAGGCAGTAACCTACTGCCAGATTTGCCACCTGGGGCAGGGTAATCCTGGTGTTTGTACAAACAAGGAGAGAAGCACACAGAAAGAGATCTGTGGGTCCTGGTGGATGGCAAGTTGGGTATGAGTCAGCAGTGCCTTGGCAGCCAGGAGGGCCACCCCTGTCCTGGGGTGCATCAGGCACAGCATCGCCAGCCAGGCAGGGGAGGGGATTGTCCCACTCTGCTCTGCACTGGGGTGGCCTCACCTCCAGTGCTGGGGGCAGTTTTGGGTGCCACAATATAACAAAGATATAAAGATGGAGAGCATCCAAAGGAGAGCTACAAAGATGGTGAAGGGCCTTGAAGGGAAGCTGTATGAGGAATGGCTGAGGTCACCTGGTCTGTTCAGCCTGGAGAAGGGAATGCTGAGGGGACACCTCATTGCAGTTACAACTTCCTCAAGATGGGCAGCAGAAGGGCTGGTGCTGATCTCTATGGTGACCTGTGACAGGACACAAGGAAATGGAATGAAGCTGTGTCAGGGGAGGTTTAGGCTGGGTATTAGCAAAAGGTTCTTCACCCAGAGGGTGGTTGGGCAGTGGAACAGGCTGCCCAAGGAAGTGGTCATAGCACCAAGCCTGAGAGAGTGCAAAGAGCATCAGGACAGGACTCTTAGTCATATAACTTAGTTTTAGATACTCCTGCGAGGAGCAGGGATTTGGACTAGATGATCCTTACGGGTCCCTTCCAGCTTGAGATTCTATGGAAAGCAGTGTGGGACAGAGATGTGGTTGGGGCAGCTGAGTGTCCAGCCTGCCAGACAAGTCTTCAGGCATAAAGTAGGTATAAGGTCAAGCCAGGGAGTCAAATTCGTGAGTCAGGACTAGCAACATCCTATAAGAAAATAATGTATTTGTCTGTTAAGTGTTACAAGAAGGTTCTATGTAATTTCCTGAGGGCAAAGGCGATGATATCTCTGGCTAATTGGAGGTCTAAGAATTATCTTATCCTTGTTTTGCTGTCGAATGCACAAAGTCACAGATCGTGCCAATTCACCAATGCAAGATTGAGTGATATAACCTCCTACAAGTTATGTATAACTCACCGTTGGGGATCCTTCAGATAGATACCATTTGACAAAACCAAATTTTTTCTATATACCTTATGACTTTTGGACCCACTTTAAGTAGAAAAGGAACTCTTAACCAAGAAAATAACAAGGCCCTTAGGCAGCTTAAGTTGGGCATCTACTACCACTGCTAATTTTATAAAATTTCACTTGAACTATGCTAGTACTTTCTAATTTTTGTATGATTATAAACTGATCAATTGAGCGCTGCATTTCCACACATTATAAAAACCATTAAATACACAGTGCACATTAGTGTTTATATGGCTAATTTTCTTTCCAAAATTCATTATGCATTTAGAGGCTTGTTATATTCAAATGGAGAAGGTTTTTCTAATTTCATTCATACATTTTCTGCTCCACTACATGAGTGATGAAATTGTTATTCAGCTGTTGGGGAGAAGACTGCATCTGTCTCATTAAGATACTTACAGTCTAAAATTTTTCTGGAATGTATGCAGTCTCATTGAACTGCTGCAAGCAATATACAACTCATTCACAAATGAACTTAGTGTTAAAAATTCTAGTTTACACAAGTTTTTATTCCCTCTTTTCACCTTATCTCCAAAACCAATGTCTTGATGTCATTAATTTTTAAGAAAAGAAATAAAACACTTTGTTCAGAATATGATTAGGAGCTGTTACTGTAGCTTATAAAATTGTTCTTGAGGGAACACTGTACTGTTAAATGTAATTCATAAACTTTCTACTTCTTTATATGAAGAGTTTTTTCGAAGGTAGGTTGTGACTTTCCACAAGATCTGAAATATTTTTGTACCTTTTTGAGTATGGTTGCAACTCTATTGACTTTTGCAAACACTGGACTACAGATCATCAAAGTTGAGAATGTGTTTAACAGACTAAATGTGATCTGAGATCTGGCAACCAAGAATGTTGCAGAAATTTATTTACTCAACCAACTGTCATCTGGATGGATCAGAACTCAGCTGTTAGGGGTCTAAAAACTGTTTTTATGCATCTCATTTCATGTGACTATTCAAATGAGTCAAATAATAGTTTTTACTTTGTGCTTGTTTACTTTATTGTTTATTTGGGTCATATGCTGTTAGTCAGGCTTCCTGTTAGTCTGTCTGATCTTTTAAAATTTTTCTACTTAGATGTCTATATTTTTAATTCAAACAAGTTAACCATTTCAATGCACCAAAACATTAAAGTCAATAAGAGAGAAATCTGTTACTTATTCCTCAATTTCCCACTCTCACTAACACAAACAGAACTGACACCATTTTTTTAGGTTACACTGTGATTTGTTTTTTGCGTTTTTTCTTTTCCTTTTTTTTTTAAATGAGGTTTTCCTTTGGCTCCATTTCTTCTAGTTCATCCAAGGTTTGTGCCAGCTATTGTAAACTTGTGAAGCAGAAGTGGGCACGAAGTTTAAAGAAATGAAGATGAATGAGTATGGGAAATGATGTGAGGGGACTGCAAGGTTTATTTTCCTGTGTTTAATTGTTTTCAAACAGGCAACATTAAATTATTCATAAAGTAGTAATGGTGAAAGCAGAGTAAGTTTATAAAAGAAAAAAATTGCATCTGTCTTTGAATTGGCTAATGACTCTCAGGATGTAAAATAGTTTAAAATGTTTCTCATCTGTGTCTTGAGAGAGAGAAGCTCTTCTAAAATTATATACAGAGTTTGTCATGCATAAAGATGGGCATTGGAGGTTTTTTGATTTGACCCTATTCTGTACATCAAACTTAATTTTGAGAAAAAATTTAAAGGATGTTGGACAACTTCAAATGTGAAAATATTATTAACACTCAGAGCATAATTGTGATTAACCAATGCAACAAAACCGCAGTGGAAAGTGACCATTTACTACAATCTTCAAATGAATGTAGGATGCCAAGTTGTGTTTTAATCAATCACAAGTTATTAGGCTCAATATCAAGTTACATGAGTGAAATCTCATGACCTGAAATCTCAGGCCTACACGTACATGATCAACATAGTTGTTTCATGGCAGCTACCCATGTTTTCCTCTTTAGCTCCTGACAGAGAAAAAATAATTTGATCCTGCTTTTACTGGAAGTTAGAGTGACGTTGTATTATAGTTGATGCTGACTAGTAGCAATCACAAAGATAGTTGCCATCAACCAGAACACAGACTTTTGTACATATCCCTTTTTTGCAGGGATGTAAGAAGCTTCATGTGATGGGAGCATTGCTAGCATGTACATAGTAACCCTGCACATGTAAGAAGTCGGACTCAAGGTTATTTCCCTTCCTTATTCACTCTAAAGTACGTTGGACAAAGAAAGAACGAACTCTGGTGAATAAGCTGTGAAGCCACCCATCTGAGCCAAGATGATGCCATATATATTATCATAAGGTTGAAGTTAAGCCACTAACAACTTGCTTGCATTACAGAAGTTCAGCCCAGGCTGTGTCAGGTTTCTTTGAGATGCCTATGCTTATATCTACTTTAGCTCTTGCCTTCAGATTCAGGACAGGTATTCATGCTGTATTTTTTTTCCTTGTAGATAACACATGAAAATCCTGAAGTGATGCAAAGTTTTCTTTATAAAGCACAGGAACCGAAAAAGAGCACAAATTAGCCACAGCATTCTCCAAGTTTTTTCTACCAGCAATGACTTTGTTGCAGTCACAGTTAATCTGTTATCTAATTATCAGTGGAGTTCTGTATAGAATGTTGTGTAATGTAAATTCCTCTCTCAGTTAAAGACAACAGATAATGATATTGGGGAGGTATTTCAACTATTTCTCTTATGTATAATTCCCCATACTTTCTTTATGAAACAAAAGTAAAATAAAGAAGGTTCAAACAAATATTTATTATTTCAGTGGTTGCATTGGCTGGACTAACCCACCTGTGTGTGTTGCCGTTTGTGGAAACACGTGTGCGAGCGTACCAGCGGTACAGAATTCCCCACACCTGTGAGTGAATTGGCTTGTCTTTGGCGGGGATCAGGGGCATTTGCTCTTCACTATGTTCAAAGAGTTAATACTGCATAATCCCAGCAAAGACATGCTTGTGAACATCTAATGCAAGAACAGCTTTCATTTTTTTCCTTCTCCAAGCTGATAAACAGGCAGGAATTTGAGGGATTCCCATTATGTTTTATATGACAGATTTGTACCACAAACATCCTTGCCTGCTGAGCTCTCCTTGCTTGTCACTAGTTGTTTTGCTGCTGGCGACTCATCTTGACAACTTGAACTGATCACAAAGTAGAGAAATATCTTCTGTTCCAAATGTGACAACTATTTCTTTAATAACATTTTGATTGTGTTCCAATTAATCATTTGTAAAGCTTAGTTCCGTTGCATACTGTCTGCACAGCAAACTTGAATAGCATAGATGAGTGCACTGGTAGCTTTTTATCAAACACCATAAATCATGAATGTCAGTCACTCAGTGCTTCGAATGTACAGAGAGTTACATAAGTAATAAGTCTTAGTATTGCTATTCAGTTAAAAAGAAATTTAAACCTAATCCTACTGTTTCTGAATTATATAAATCCTTTAAACAAATCTCATAGGTGCCCTTTTATACTCTTGCACAGCTTCTTTCAGAGAAGTAAGGTTATACTTCTACCTCTATGGCTCTGACAGCCTTACTATTATCCTACTTTCTAAACATATTGCCAGCTTGAATTTTAAGGAACTCTTAGTAACCATTTCTGTAGCGATGCGTCATTTGAAGCACATATGCAAAAGCTATCTTTAGATTTTGAGCCAGAAGTATACAGCTAGTGTCTCAAAACACTACATCATACAGCTGAAATACATTCCAGTATATATTTTACGCTTTTTGACCGCAACAAATACCTATCAGGAACCTGTAGTAGAGCAACCTTTAGAGAATCAAAATTATAAGGTTAGGCTGTTCTAAATAATTAATTTTGTGATGCAGTAGGCACCAGTGTTGAAATGAACTGTATGATTTCCCAATTTTTACTCTTAATATTTGGCTGTTCATAACCGAGATAATTTGTATAGTTGTTCTTGCTTTCTTACAATAAGTATGTGAAAGGGCTTCTCTCAAACCCAGATGCATTAAAGCCTGTGTTTCAAACTTGTTGTGGATATACACCTTTAATGAAAGCATAAAGGCTTAAAATTAGAATGGCAAAGGCAAAAATGCCAACTTTTAATTAGCTGAATTAACCTTTTTGTGTTTCTAATTGATATTCTCCATCAACAGAGACAGTTAACACATTTAAGAATTTGTCAAGAATGTCTGAAATATACAGAATAGTCTGTAAATTACATATTTAAAATATTCAGTAGTACAGCCAGTAGACTTTCTGAAAAGCTTTGTTAATCCCATGCCATATCTTGCATTTTTTCCTCCCAAGTTTTCGTGCCACTAATACTGCCAATACTTCCAGCCTCTAAAAAGTAAAGAATTATTCTTCCATACTGGTTTCTGATACAAGCTTGTGTCATTAGTCCTTCTGGCTTGCATTTTTATTTTCTATCTTTCTGACTGTTTTCTGTGAGACGACTTTCTCCTTTTTTTTGTTCTAGAAAACTTTCAGAAATAAGACATTTTCTTAAAAAAAAAAAACAAACCAACAACCAATAGATCAATGAGTTAAAAGAAACTTAAGACTGTCACAAAAATTTCAAATTTTAGTAAAACTGGAATTCACCTTGAACTTCATGGATCCAGTTTAGAAAGGTGAAGATATAAAAAATTATAAGTAATTTGTTTGAACTTTAGTCCCAAGGACAGAGGGTGAAGAGGAATTAGTCCTCAAAATGTGAAAAAAGTGTCTGAAAAATTTAGTCCATTCTTTCCCCCTCCCTTCTTGTCTCTTCTGCCAGTCTCTCCCTTATCTAGCAATATTCTGAGCAGCATATCACATCCTTGGAGAAAATGGTGACAAGGACCTTCTGTGGGAAACTGTCGCACGGAATTGGGTTTGACAGGCTGGATGGGGCTAGGATGGGGTTTGCTGCTGCCTGAGACTGAAGAATTCATTTTGGGTGGAATAACCAGAGCGGACTGTAGCGTGGGAAGAGCTGAGAAGCAAGTGTGCAGACCAAACTCTGAGGCTGTGTGCACAGTTGGGGCAGAGAGAGAGCAGATTCCCTTCACAGCAAAGGGAAGCACTATCTAGAAAGCTTGTAAACTGCTATGTATGAAGGGAAAAAAGCATCCGTAGGTATAAATATTTTACTCATTTATGCTGTTTGCTGTTGATGATACTTGTTATTTATTTAATCTTCCTTTCTTAATGTTTTAAATAAATATATTTGCCATCATACGAGAGAAGAAATATCTTACAGCTCAGAATCCAAAAAATCTCATGACAAAAACCAACATGGGGCACTGTTTTATTCTTGACAAACTCCTCAAAGTTCTTTATGCCTGCTCAAGTGATCAAAGTCTCTTAAAACAATATCCCTTGTTATTGTGCAGGGTCCCTTCTTCTTTTTGTGGAAGCACATAAGTAGAGGACAATGCAATTAGTACCAAATGGAGCACAATGCTTGATGACCTGCTGACACACAAGATCAGGTTTTAATATAGAATATAATGGGGAAAAATACTCCCTATTAAATTTGCCATTGCCTCTCTTTGCTAAATCCTCATAAGCAGGTCATAAATTCTGTTACTACAAGGATTTCTGTCACAGCAGCCAATCTATGGTTAACTCAACCTGACGTCATCTGCAGGGTGAATACCTTCATTTAACTGTGTATCTAAGCTAAAAGCCGAAGCTGTGAAGCAAAAAAATTCCATGTTTAGGTTGGTTTCTTTTTATCTTGAGAGGTTTTACCTGTGTCCAATAACCTTATTGCTGATTTTTTTTTTTAAGTATGTCTTGTAACTTCTGCAAACGACACTTTGTAACTGTGGTTTTGTTTTGCTAATGTTGGTTCCCACTTTTTTTTCTGTATTCTATTGCAAAAAATACTAATTTTTCAGCTATATAAATCAATCATCCTTAGCAGCACTCTCTATTTCTGAAATGTTATTTTATGGTATAACTGTGTACAAGTTCCAGTGAATTTAATGTTGCACGGTCTGAAAATAATTTATAAATTAGTGTTTTTACTGAGAACATAGAGATACTTAGTATTTTATGCTATGGACAGGCTTTTTTAATTACCATGAATAGAGATACAATCTTTTTTCTTAGTTAAACCTCTGTCTTTACATTTTACTAGTCAGAAGATAATTGATTTTCATTTTCTTTGTCATAAATATGGAAAAAATTGTTTGTATTATGTGCAACACTATTAAAAAAAAATAAAAATATATAAATAATTCTGAAGTCAGGCCTTCTATTGGCCTCTGTAGTGAACTTTAAATTGTTGGGTTGTTTAGTTTCTGTGAATTTACATTGACATGTCTCTATTCTTAAACTATTTTTTACTAAGGAAGTATATTACAACTATATAAAAAGTATACATTATTTTGATCTTTACCTCACCAGTCATACTTGCTTTCCTGTGTTATTTGAAAAACAAAATCTGCTACAGATACTTATAAGGTAGATGAAACAATATTTTTAAGCAGTTTATCTTTAATCATTTAATGTTAAGATGGCGAGACTGAGCTGATGTCTGTCTTCTTTTGTAGTCATTGTGGAGAGAGATACTCCTCTGAAGACTGATTCATCCCACTTTAATTGTTACATTCTGTGCACTGACTATAACAGACTTAACTCATCTGAAAGGCTTAGTTTCTTGACTGTAGCTGAGATTATATTTGAGAAAATATATCCAGCTACTTAGAATTACCAAGAAAGAGATTTTCACAACAGGTGCTTGAAACAGCATTAGAAAAATTTAAAAAGCAATGTGCTGATGGAGTTTAGGTGATTTCAAAATAGATAAAAACTTCAGCTTCTTCAGAGTCATAATTTTTTTTTACTAAATGTTATATTAATCTGATCTGACATGCTAAAATTGGTCTCCAGGAGAGACAATATGAGAACCAGGTTTCTTAATGTTTAAATTTCTTTTGAGATAATGTTTTTGTTCCTGGGTCACTGGTGTTTTTAACACCTAAAAATGCATCCAGTACCTTTTTTAATAGTTGTGGTGGTGTTCTATAGCTAGAGTAATTTTCTGGCACACCATCAGAAAGGAATAATGATTGAAAATTGCTGCACAATGTGTGGTGTGTAGGTACAATTGCCATTTTAGGGTGAGCAACTGATTACTTAATTTTGTATGTTTGGAAGAGTTGCCACTGAACACGAGACTAATCCCAGAATCGAAGAAGGTGTAGAAGTGCATCTTACAGCATGTATGATACTTTTTTTTATCATTTTAATAGGTAATGTGTAGATTAATTAGGTTATTTCTATCTAATATCCCATATGGCAGTGTAAGAATTATTTTCAAGCATTTGATTACATTTTGCAGTTTTCTGTGCCTTTCCCTCTGTTGTCTGTTGCAACAGAAGTAAATAATACTTTATTTCTATTACAGAGTAGAATATTTGGGCAGCTATGCTAAAGATGAAATGTGGCTCCTACAGTACAGCACAGTAATGAAATTGTGCATGTACTGCTGTTTTTGACTTAAGCATGGAAACTCAGATATTCTCATTCCTAGATCAGGCTAACTTCCTATTTGGTAGATAAATATTTCTATGTATGCTTCCAAAGTCAGAGGTTAAGTTAGAGTTTTTCAACCCTTTTGAAAAAGGTGAAGATAAGGTGAAATGGCCGCTTAAAACAGCAAGCAATTAATTGAGTCTCTCTGTTAACAGGAAGAAGGTCAAGTGCACAAAACTATTGTGATTACACAGTCTGCATTACAAGCAGCTGAGTCATTTAACCTGAAAGTGGTTAGATTGGAAGGCTGAGAAACAATTAAATGTGATTTTACTTCAAACTAGTAGCTATACTTCCACGTTACTATAGTATTTTGAGGTTTTTTCAGAGTTCCTTGTCATGTTGTTTTGCAGTACCAATTAGTTTTATTGCTGTGAAACGTTTTATTTAGTTTTCAATTGTCCTCTTTTTATTTTTCCTTTCATTACTGTAGCTAACTGGCTGTAATTTAAAAATGGTATTTTCTAATGGAGATGTATTTTTTTTCATTATTTTTTTACTTTGTCTTGTATATAATTCTGAAAGTTTTTCAGATACACAGTTTTGATTACCTGGTCCAAAGAGTAGAAAAGATTGCTTAATTTTGTCATGTAGGAATTATACATCTAGTTAATACTGGGGAGAATCCATAGTTATCTGCTGATGAATATCAAACTATTTGTTATATCCTTCCAACATCTGTGAAAAACACTGAAAATCTGATGCTGCTGATGCCTCGTCATAGACTGAGGTTGCAATTCTATAGCATGCTGTACATCTACCAGGGAGAACTCAGCTGTTTTGAAATTATGCAAACCCTTATTAATTTCCCTCCAACTCCACCCTTAGTGTAGGAGATCTCTGCTAAATAATGTCTGGTACCAGGAGATACGTCATGGATGTTTATTTACATGGAAGCTACTTTTTCTTTTTTTAGAGAGTTACTTCCTACTCTGCTTGAAAGCTCGAGACTAAATCAGAATGTAGAGAGAATGAAAGGAATGGAAGCCCATTAGAAAGAGAAAGGAGCAACAAGCATGCAAGAATCATAGAATCATTAAGATTGGAAAAGACTTCCAAGATCGTTGAGTCCAACCCTTGACTGAACACCACTTTACTGACTAGGCCATAGCACTGAGTACCACATCCACTTGTTTCTTGAACACTTCTAAGAAGTGCAGAGCTTGAGAGAATTGTTTACTTGCTCTAACTATTGCATGGCTGTACAACAAAGTGTATGACTCCTTTTCTGAGGCTTCATGCAGGTGTTCTATTGAGATTGTTATTTTTGTTTAGAGGTTGCTCAGAATTCACCAAGAAATTTCGAGGATGCATTGCTCTAGGTTATACACAAACAGTTTAAAATGTAAGACAAATAAAACACTACCTTTCCAACAGTGCACGCTTGGAATCTATAATTATTATAAAACACTACTTTCAGTAAAAACAAAATTTTTTTTTGGCAGCAAATGATTTTGCTTTTTAACGGAGGTTTGACTAAGAAATGTTAATGTAGTATGGAGTTAAGAATTACAGGATGTTACTAGAAGCAGTTTTCCTCATATTTTTAATTATATATTTGTGCATATTTTGCACTGGAGATGCTGAGCGAATCAAGCGTCACCAGAACTTATGCCCAACCAGTTGGTGCAACTGCTGTCTTTAAGTACTTATTTTGTAAATTATGGGTGAGAAAAGGTGAATATTCAAAATGGTTCACTAAACTAGTATTTATTAAGACTGGGGCCGGCTTCCTCAAATTTAGCCCAAAAGAAATCCAGGCGCATTTGAGGAACTGTTTTTCATGCTTTCATTATCTGCTAACATTCTCAAAATTGCATATATTTGCTGCATAATATTTCTGTTTGAAAAAAAATTGCTAATCTAATCTATTTCACTTTCTCTAAAGGTTTAACACAGTTTTAGGCAAGAAAGGGGTTCAAACATTGGTACCGACAGGCAAGCATGGACTCAAACAGTTTTTGTTGTGTGAATACCATTTGGTAAATGCCTCTTTTGAAGAGGCTGAAAGACAAAGGAGAAAATGCAAATGGCTTCGTGACCTGCAATAAATTTCCAGCATTCAAACAAAGAGAAGGGCCTTAGAAATGTCTTAGCTGAGCAAAATAATCACATGGTTTATTTCTCATTCTATTAGTAGAAGCTAAAATACACTTAAAGGTGTTAATTCAGGAATAGGTTTTGTTGAGCAAACCTGGTATGTTTTATCAGTAAAATTACAAAACAGCTAGATAAATATAATGTTGATACAGGCTATAATACAGATATTTGGTCTCTTCAAGCATTCTTTTTACTGCCACATTATATTTTGATCAAGACATTTGCCTTTTATGGAGTTAATGGAGGACATTAGACAGATTATAAACAGGCTCTGTTCAGCTGTGAA
The DNA here is from genome assembly GCA_013397755.1 of Cnemophilus loriae. Classification (NCBI taxonomy): domain Eukaryota; kingdom Metazoa; phylum Chordata; class Aves; order Passeriformes; family Corvidae; genus Cnemophilus; species Cnemophilus loriae. The sequence goes on along the minus strand of VZTF01004847.1, from coordinate 354,988 downwards.
GGTGTAGATATGGTTGGAGGCACATGTGTGAACAGTAATATTTCCAGCAGATTGCTGTGTCATCCAAAGATAGGTGCTGGTTTTGTCAATTGTCTTCGTAATCCTTGGCCAAGTGTGCAAGCAGTGCAGGGAAAGACATGATAGCATGTCGTGAATCACGTGGCTGGTGTTCACAAACATGCTCTGCGGAATGTGAAGAGCAAGATCTAAACTTTATTGTTGAATTGTTTTAGCAAGCAGTTTACTCAGAGAAGGTTTAATTGTCACTTTTGGTATCTTTTCAACACCAGCTCCTAGGATGAAAAGGAGATTTTTGCCTGACTATACAAAAATAAATGGAACGTTAAGAAACAGGAAAGAAATTTTTGGATTGAGCCAGCAAATAAGGCCATGGTGCTCTACGTAATTGATTACTAAGCATAGTAATAATCCAAGTTGAATAATGCTAGGTTCCCTTGTGTGCTAAGAAGAAAATGAAAATGTTGGAGGAGTTTGAAAAATGGTAACAAAAAGGGGTTCCAGAATTGGAAAACAGGGTGCCAAGAAGTTTAGACAATTCTAGCTGATGAATCCAGAGAAATTTAAGAACTATTGTGCCCAAATCTTTCTTCATGAAGAAGAAATAAGATGTTGAAGGGTTTTCTGCCTTGGAGGAGAAGGCATGAAATTGAAATTGAACTAGGATAAATTCAATTTTGAATGCAGATGCAATTTCCTAATAGCAAGGATAATTAAACTGTGGAGTAATTTCTCTGGATGTTAGTCTCATTGCAACTCAGAATGTTGAGACATGATATCATAACGTTCTTTAAAAATGCTTTATAATAGAATTAGGTACTGCAAGAAAAACACAGAAATAAATAATCTGTGGGCTACAGCAGATGAATAAAGTGATCAGTATGGTCTCTTCTAGCATCAGAGCTTGCATCCATGACTAAATATTTTGTATTTTAAGATATTAACATCCTGATTCTTCCTATGCTTGAATAAGACTAAAGGCTGTAGAAGTGGAAGAGAATTTATGTCTTAAGGCACCTCTAGTGATTATCTAATCTTACCAATCACTCAAGGCAGGTTAGACTCTAAATTTGGGTCAGGCTACCCAGAGCTGCGTCCCATTGATCTCTGAGTACCTCTGTGGTTCCCAGCCTTTCAGGGCAACCTGCACCACTGGAATTTCCCTTGCTGCAACTCATGTTGTTTGCTAATCTCGTTTGCTGTGTACCTTTCCAAAAATTCTGAATTCCTAATCAGCAATTAGATAGAAGACAATAGCAATTGAACCCTTTGCCTAATCTCTGATCTGCACAAACCCGATTTCCTTAGCCACTGCTGTTACATTGCTCTTCTCTTACTGTTATTTCGGTGTCACTTTTTCCAGTTGTGAATACCTTTCTTGTACTGGTGGGTCCAAGCTGAACACAGATACTAAACCTGGTACTGGATACATTTAATGCAGTAATTCTCTACAAGAGAAATTGATAACAGGAATGACAACAAAAGCAAGAATAAAATAAGTGTGAAGATTATTTTTTCCTTCACTGTTATATTGCATGTTATTTTACACAATATAGAAAATGTGTCATAACCTGTGTGTAATTAGAAATTATGTTTATAATGAGATTCACTATCTGGATAAAGAAGCATGGAATTTAGATGAAAGCTACAGACTGGGAAAAAAGTTAAGCAGTTTAAAAATATTTCAGTTTAGAAAATATGTGCATATGTTAAGTAAATTTACATTTTAATACAATATTTAGAGTTGGCTGTGTTGGATCTGTTCTATCATAGCTATGGTACTAGGAGGAATGAGAGAATGGATATTGCTACATATTTCCTACTGTACAGAGTTTGAGCATTAGGTACTATGCTGGCAACAGAAAGCAAGGATGAGCAACAGAAAATAAGAATGAGGTAACTCCAATGTCTCTCTGTTTCCTCTTTCTCCGAGCACGTTATTTAAGTAAAGCCACCAAAACCATATGCTGAGATTCCCAATTCTTTAGGTATATTAATGACACTAATTCAGGACTCCGTCTACATGTTAGTTACTTCTCTAGCTATTTATTGGATCCCCAGATGGGTTGAGAAGGAGACAAACAGCATATTTTTTGTCCTGCATCAATCCTGGAAATTGCCAGAAGTTTAGACTCCAGCTATGCTAGAATTTTTGATGAGAGGGGAATCAGTTTTGGGAAATGAAGAGCTCACTGTGTGAATGGCTTTGGATCACAATGTTAGGCTAAGATCTCGAAAATTCCCCCTTATCCTATTTTATGGACTTAAGTCCTTTTTGGTATCTGTCATTAACAACATAAATAGAAGCAGAAACTTTGATTTTGAAGAAGGTGGTCTTCGTTATTTCAGTCTGTTTATACTACAACAACACCATGCTAATTTCTTCAGTTGGCTCTATGTAAATGATGATCAAATCACATAAATCTAAATCGGAAATAAACTGAGAATAATCTGAAGACAAACTTCCAGGCTGCTGCCTAAACATCTTGCTTCCATCTCATAAAAAATGAAGTCATTTTCTAAAAGTAATATACATACTTGCGCATATACATAGATACATAGATACATACATATAAAAATTCAAAACTTTAGGCACTTTTCTATGCAACTTCTTAATAAATGCCTGTTATTTGTCCTGTTCTAGAAGATGCTAAGTTAGTATAAAAATTCCAATAATTTTCAAAGTGTGAGCACAAAATCTTTTCAGGTTGTCTATGACAATGGATGGGTAACATTAAACACATGTAGATCATCAAAGTATCTAATTGAAGCTATCCCTTTGAAATATATTGTCTGCTTTTTCATTGAGTTCACAGTATCAGGTCTCTTTCTAATGTAGGTACCAAAAAAATCTGAGTGTTTATCCAAGGAAAAAAGTATTATTGTATGTTGCAGTATTTATTTAGTTGGACTGTTCTTCACTTATTTTGCTGGGATCTTAGGACATTTTCTAAAAGCTTTCTCTCTAGAAAAGCCTGTAGAAACTGAAGTTAGGCATGATTCGCTGTGGATGCTCTTGAAAAGAATGTACTTAGAAAATGCAAAGAATGAAAGGAGAATCAAATGACACATACAAAACCAAGAAATGTTATGGAAATTTTTTGTTTGATCAAATGTTAATTAGCTCATAGAGCAAGTATTTAAAATTGGGCAGTATCCACTAGAGTAAATAAATAATCCAAGTGGTTGAAAGGGAGACGTTGAGGAGTAATACTGACTAAAATACTCAGTTGCTAAATATGTAAGGAGAAAGCTTTCAAGGAATTGTCACCATTTTTATCTGACAATACCTTGCTAAAAAGTGGATTTTTCTGCTGGCTATATCATTTTTCCTGTTTTTCCTGGGAAACGTGCTTTGTAGTAGTATGATTCCATACTGTTCTATACAGGGTTGAACATAGAAGACAGAAATTGCCTGTATGTTTTTGTGATTTCAATAATCAGTGAAATCCCAGTGTTATGCTATATACCATTCAGAAAGGCATCAATATCCATCACTTCAGAACCAGTCTCTCTTACCTCCTGTTTGCACACTGGCTCTTGAAAAGAAAAACATTCTGCTCAGCTCTTGAAAATCCTTGGTCTAAAGATGCGCATATTATTGGCCACTTTGAGCCTGCTAATCTGTCTTTTACTAGTCCTTTGCCATTTTAATGAATTACCATCAGAATGTTAGTATGAAGTTTATTTTTAAAATATTCTGGCTTCCAATATAAAAAATATTACTGATTCATAATAATATCTGCAATGAATTCCTTGAAATTTTTGTGATAAATTATGTGTTTGGTTTAACTATATCACTGCTAGCAAAAAAGTAACCACTCTTAGAATAACTACTCATACCTCAGATTTAGAGAGATGTTTTTTCAAGGTCAGTAGAAATTTTTGCACAAGGAAGGAAAATTAAAGGAGAGGTCAGTAATTGCATTACAATATATGTATTCTAATCAAGTGGAAATGCCTACTGGGAAGTTGCTGAGAACCTTTGAAAGTTAGGTGTTAAACCAGAACAGAATTTTGAAAGAGCAAACATAAAATTTGTTTTCATTCAATCTTTAAGCAATGCACATTTCATCATATACATTATGCATTATCATTTCCATTGCTTAAATTTTACATGAAAATATTACAGCCTGAGCTTAGATGAATTAAAAATTAAATCAATTAGCAGCAAAGTAACTTAAAAAATATTTTTAATTTATAACAGCGTGTAATAAAGGTGTGTTTTGTTTTCATAGACTGTGCTTTGGTTGAGAATAAGACATGGTCAATGCTCAAATGGGTGCTCAGTGAATCGAAGTGTTGCTAGCAAGGATCAGCATCAGAAAGTGCTGTGGATATTCCATATATTTAAATCATATGAGCATCTAAAACTTGATTAATTCCTCCCAAGACTGACATTTAAAATAATATGAAACTGTGTATTCCTACCTTAAGAAGGAACATGAAATGCAAGGCAGAACTGGAATATACAACTCTTTAGTAAAATTAATGTTAAATAAAATATTACTGTAAATTATGTAATGATTTGAAAATTCAAGTGATGACTAAGGAATCAAAGTATGGTCTTTATTCATGTTCAATGTTCCTCATTGCTTATTGAAAACAAGGTTTCCAGGCTTGGTAAATTTGAAAGGGAAACTATTTGATATTTTGAATTAGAAAATTAGGCTTTTAGGTGTCTTGAATTTTATTTCATTACATTGAAAGAGAAATTTATTTCAAATGTATTGATGTGCACACACAAGAAAAAAATTAAAATCTCAAACTAATTTTAAAATATTTGGAATAATTTTTTGGCATAATATTAAAAAAACCCACCCAGATAAGTCTGAACTCATTTTTCTTTTTAACTATTGGAACTGGAAGTGAACCTCAAATGCCTTTAGTCATGCAGCAGTGTGGGCAAGCTTTTCATCCCAACTTATCTCAGCTTTGCTTTTTAAAGAAGTATAATCTTAGTGTGCTACCATTTGACCAGAGATGAGCTCAAAGATGGTTTTAGCCATGAAAACTGTAATATACACCTCTGCCAGTTGCGTGTCTAGCAGACTGTCCTTGAAGTCTTAATAGGGAGAACCCAAGAATCAACACAAAATAAAAAGAGTTTGTTCCTTCCCTGACTTTTCTATGTACAAGCAGCAAACAAAAAGAATTGTTTTTTAATAACATGGAGACATTCGACTAAGATTGCATAGTTCAATAATTAAAAATGAAGAGTAAAAGAAAAGAGGTAAAGTATAAGGAAAAAGAAAATTTATGGTGCATATATGTCTACATTAACCTGTCGAAACTACAGTAGAATAACACTTTTAATAGTCTATCTATTGATGTGCATCCAGGAAGTTGGAATATTCAGGCTGGATGTGCAAGTTCATCTTTGCTTTCTCATATTATCGTGTAATATATAGTCAGAATCTACTCAATAAAAGATGCTTATGGGAAGATAACTTTGAGTGAAAACGTGGTAATGCATTCAGAAGCTGAAACTTTCAGAAAATTTTGCAATTTTTTATTTTAAACTTCCATAATTCCCTAGGCAAGGTTTACCTAAATTAGTGACAGATATTAATATAACATAGGAAGATGGTTTTTTTCCCAGAGTGATTGAATGACATAAGTGTTTAACACATTATGATGGGAAATTCAGGTTTTAATACATTAATCTATTTGCAAAGGTACCCTTCTCATTGGTAGTGGGATGCTTTACTTTTAGTGTTGTGGAGTGTATTTTTCATGATAAAAGGTATGTTGATGATTGTGGTGTTTGTAAGCAGGTCATCATCTGCTTTTCAATGGTGGTTTGCAATGACAAGGATTACGGTAGCTTCACTTCACCGCGGAACATAATGACTGATGCTAAATCAAGGAGAACATGGAATCTTCTAATGACTTTCATAGTGTCTATTTCTTTCACTTTCTTAAAACAAAGGGAATGTCACTGATTGTGTAACCTATCCTCTGTCTCAGGTCTCCTAGAAATCCTGAACAGAAGATCATTAAACGAGTGATTGCTCTTGAAGGAGACATTATCAAGTAAGTATTTTAAGCCTTAGTCTCAGAGTCTTTAGAGGAATAGTGCAGCTTTTTAGTATATTTTAAATCAGTATCCTAGACAACGAATACTTTCTAGCATTTTCTGTCTATTATTAACAAGGATGTCAGCATTGTACCTGTCTCCTTTTAATGAGAGGAGCAACGCTACACAAAACTACTCACTCTCTCTTGAAATGTACATGGGTACAAATAATGCTTGTTTCTGAAAATATCTCTGCCACAAATCAAGGCAGGTAATTGTACAGCAGTTTTCAATGAGATTATAGGGCTGTGATTTTTCATTTAGAAACTCCAGCTGCTGTTTTGTGCTGGGGTGGGCAAGTAAAAGTAGGTTGTTCTTTAGGCTTTTGTTTATTTGTTTGCTTTTTCTTTTTTTGTTTCAGGATCTTGTGTTTGATATTTTATTTTATTTTATTTTATTTTATTTTTGAGACAAAGAACCCTCATAGATTACTGTCTTCGCTGCAGTGTGTAAGCACCTGTAGGGAATATGGTGCAACTGATTTAGAGTAAATTAATCTATGAGAAAAAAACCCCATTGTAGCAAGAGTAGGCTCTAGAGTACTTCCAGACTTGGTTTACTCTGATAGATAGACCTTCCTACTGGGGCTGGATAGAAATAAATTACCACTAGATATAAATAAAAAGTTTTTGTGGGAACAGTATTATTTTGAAGAAAATGCTTGCTTGAAAAGGTTTCTTTTTCCCAGATACAGAATGGAATAGGCATAGAGATGGGAGGGTAAATCCCTAGTTTCCCATACTGAGATGTGAATGACCCTGGGAGATCTCAGACAATATGGCAGACTATGACTCAATTCATTTAGATAATGATTCTTGTTCTGGTGTAGTGAATACTTAAGAAGTACTTGACAGCTGCAATTCAAATCAAGGATTTGAACTGGATCTCAGTGGGCCCTAGTTAATAGCATGGGCACTGAAGAATATGTATATGTATTTTTTTTTCTCTTACGGTCAATACAATTTCTGTTTGATTAAAAAATTCTGAATTGTCTCAGTTTGAGAAATCAAAATAAATTGTTACCTCTCTGTTGAAGCAAAATATCTAAAATAACAGGCACAAATAAGATCATTTGATATCCAAAAACTAGACATCTACAACTAAAGCTATCACTTTCAAGAACTAAAGACAGAGGATTAGTGTTGTACTGTCTTTTATTGACCTGTGTCTTTAAGAAGGTACTTCTTTCTTGCAATTAATATAAGTGATAAGAATGTTATTCGTATTTCAGTATTCCTCATTCATTTCTGTGGCAACATCAGAAAGCGATTGCAATATGAGGTAACTCCAAGGGTTACTTTACATTGTTCTATATTATTAATGTATTTGCCTTAATTTTTGAAACTGAATGTAGATTTTGACAAAAAAAGGACATTTAATAACAGAAATTCTAGCTTTAGGAAATTAACTGTGCCATACATTCAAGCTCCTTAATACTTGGAACTTTTCATTAACATTTTTGGGTCTTGGCCAAATGGACAAAAGTGTGTGGGGCAAGTTTGTTCAGAATACTGATGAGCCTGCAGGTGAATCACGCATGGACACAGAAGACTGTAAAATGATCCTCATTTGTCTGTGGTAAACCTGGTTAGATTACTTTATTGATAGAAATACTGATAGAAATATTGATAGAGATCTCAGTAATTCAGACATGCATTTTTTTTTTTTATTTGAAGATGTGACAATTGTCTCAGAGCTTTTTGCTGTATGTCTTGGTTTTGGCTGGGATAGAGTTAATTTTCTTCCTGTAGCTGAGACAGTGCTGTGTTTTTTGGCTTTAGAATGAGAATGATGTTGATAACAAAGTGATGCTTCGGTTGTTGCTGAATAGTGCTTACCCTAAGTCAAGGACTTTCCAGTTTTCCGTGCTTTGCCAGTGAGAAGGTGCACAACAATCCGGGAAGGAGCATGGCCAGGACAGCTGACCTAAACTGGCCAAAGGGATATTCCATACCGTAGAATGTCATACTCAGTGCGTAAACTGCGGGGAGCTGGCTGGGGGGCACTGATCACTGCTTGGGGACGGGTGGTGAACGATTTTATTGTGCATCACATGCCGTTCTTGAGTTTTATTCCTTTCTTTCTCCTTTAATAATAATAATAATAACAATGACAACAATAACAAAGATAGTAGTAGTGATTATTACTGTATTAATTTTCTGTTTCTCCCTGGTGAGGAGGGGTGGAGCAAGCAAGTGGCTGCGTGGCATTTCATTTCCAGCTGGGATAAAATCAGACAAACAGTATTGCCATGGGTTGAGATAAGAAGAGTGATAGGCAATATGATCTGTGATTCTGTAGTTGTGCTTTCATAGCTGAATGAATTATCTTTATTTGATCCATTTGTAGCATGATTAGGGATAATACAAGAAGGCTGTGTTTTCTCATGTTATCAATTAAGGTAAGTTAGCATTTTACTGATGTTAATTACTGAAAGTGATGAATGATCAAATAGGCAGAGCCATTAGTGCCATAGGAAATGTTCCTTATATTTTGACTCGAGTTCAGGAGTTATGACTCCATGGCAAAAAATCCTGTTTTTCAAATCTTAACATCTAAAAGTATTTAATGGAATGAAAATTGTGACATTTTAAAAGTAATAATGACTGACTTAGGGTTTTTGAACAGGTGCGTAGGTGAAAAATCTATAATAGGTCCATTTTCGTCTTTGATTTTGTATTTTTCAGGTGGTCAGACATTATGGCCTTCATAATACTTTACCTTTTGAAATATGATTTGATGCATTGGAAAATGCTACAAACTCACTGAAATAAAAATGCTGTCATTTCAGTTTTCTATTCCTGTTTCCAGTCTAGTTGCTAGTGCAGGTGAAGTGAGTTTGGTAGTGTCTTGTAAATCACCAGAAGCATATACTACATGCCACAAACCTGTAACAGATAATTTAATTTAGATAAGCTTCTACAACTTCCTCTTCAAAAGAATTTAAAGAATGGACAAAAAAATCAACAGTTAGTCCTTGAGAATGAGTCTATAGGTCAGCTTGTATACAGACAATATTGCAAAGTGTAGCTCCCATAGATCAGGATTTGTTTTGTTTTCCATGGATTCATGAGAGAATTAACTTTAAGTAGAAAATCGGTTCCTGAAGACTGTTTAAATGGTAAGTCTTCCAAAGGAGGCCGTATTTTAAAAGTCAATATAATCTAATTTGTTAAAAATTAATGTTGGTATTATAAAACACTTGGAATAACTTGAAATTAGACTTATTAAAACTCATTTATCTTAAATGCTTTACTGGTAATTCAAAAATCTATAGTAATCTTTCACAGATGAGTTATGGTATGTTTTCAGTAACAAAAATAAATGACGGTTTCTGCAAAGGAAACCAAAATTGGTATTAAGCTAGTAACATTTGAAATTAAGTCTATTCAGTACCTTGCTGAACTAATTTGTTTTCCTCCTGTCTGTCACAGTTCCACAGGTCTGTAGGAGCTTGATGTACCAGTTATGTCTTTTTCATCTATTCATTTGCTTCTTGATACTGTGCTTGAGTTAAGAATGATTAGTGAGCCCCTAGGGAGAGTAATTTTAAAAGAAAAGGTTGTGTCTGGGAATATTGTTAGGCTCTTCAGGAGTTAGTGTTCTGAACTGAATGCTTCAGCAAAATGTTGTGTTGCATCTTGCAAAATTACTCTGGAGATGTGAATAAGGAAATACTTCTTGTTTCTCAAAGCATGACAATGCAGATGTAGATCATTACATTATTAAGCTGTAGGTCTAAACCAACTTTTCAACAGTAACTGTTCAACTTTTACTACAAGGTTTATCATTAGACTGCGGAAACTATTGCCATGGAAAGTTAGGAAGGAAAGAGGTATAATGGGATTTGAAAAAGGGTAGAGAATTAATAGAAATAAAGCCCATCAGTAGCTATTAAATGCAACAATCACTGTATTAACTTTATGTACTCCTGTTGTCCAGTTCATGCAGGCTGTTATATTTCTTCCAGTCAAAGATCCCATACTTCCTTAAATTATAAGCAAAATCTGGTCATGCTGCCCACTTGCTGGGGAACCCTTTCAGCTTCAGACTGTCATTATTCCATGCAGGTGTTTGGTTGCACTTTTTATTCTCAGAGAGTTGGTGTTGGTGGCATCCAGTATCCCCTCAGTGTGAAAAAGACGGTCATTAAGGGGTTTTTATTGTTTTGGGTTTTTTTCTTTTACTGAACCAACTCAGTTTTGTCAGATATTATGGCTGCCATTTTTTTTTTTCCACTGAGGTCCAGGAATGACTGTCCAACAAAACAGCTGTCTTCACACAGGGACCATACTGCTTGATAACAACTTGTGTTGGATTATACCAAAAAATCCGTGCCTACCTCTAGGAAGCAGAACAGCCTTCAGAAAAACTCAGACTTTGCCAGTGTTGGAGCACAAGAATGTCTCTATACATAACAGCTTCAGGGCAATCACCTGGCAGGAATGACATACAAACCTTTGCCATTTAATCATACAGAAGCAATTTTATGTTCACTTGTGCTGTAGTAAAACTCTTTTTGCTCCCTCTTTCCTCACTGCCACCAACACATAAACCCCTGGTAACTATTCTGAGGTGCTGCTTATGGGGTTAGCCATTGCAATGGCTGATAGTTAGAATAGGAAAATGGTTTATCAGTAAAACACATTAAAATCTAGGAATCACAGTAGATGATGACACACAGGGTATGCTTATGTCTGTGTCCTATTCTCTTCTTCATTGAAGTCCGCTGTGTCTACCTTTGGGTTGTGAATATAAATCTGTGAGTGGTCAGATCCACATTGACAGGAGTGGTAGATCTGCAGAAATGAGAACAGATTGTACTCTACAGAGGCACAGCACCGACCTCATAGATTACAAATTTTGGAATATATTTTATTTTGACTAAATTTCTTCTTCGTATTGTTCTGTCTTAGTTCTTTATGTATCTAAAGGACATAGTAGCAGTCAAGTTACCCTAAATGAAAACTCTTCATATGCTAAAATATTCTTATTTTGTGTCCATGTGCACAGACTATATATCTCACAGGTTTTATGCAGTTTATTTGGCAGTACTTACTGTTAGGTACTAATGGGATTTTTTTTTAGCCAATGAAAGTTTTTTTTTAGGTTCAGCTGTACTGCTCTGTCATGACTCTTTATCACTGATTGTATTGCAAGTCTCCTAAATAGAGTTTCCATTGATTTCAATTCCATTTCCATATGCTGAGTCCTTGCATGACTGGACTCCATTTCTGTAAATGCAAATGATGGGAATATATATTGGTGCAGCATCTTTAAACCAGAAAAACAATTTGAGAAATGCACAATGAAGATTTTCTGTATCCAGCATGAATTTCTAAGGTTCTATAGATCTTTAGGCCCAGTCGTAAAGGTAAAAAAGCTGGATTTCTGAAATTGGACATTATGATCAGGGCTGTGATACACACAAGTGTTTTAGGAAAAGAAAAATACTGTTGTGTCATAGACCACACATAGACTTCCGTGTGGATTTTGGGGCAGAAAGACAACAGTAATACATAACAAGTACAGCAGAGGGCCCCATGCCCTCAAGCTCAACTTGGGCTGCAGGAGTTGCCCTGCCAGAAAATGTTGGGCCACTGGGGCTTGTTCAGCCTGGAAAAGAGAGGGCTTTGAGGTGACGTAACAGAAAGCCCCCCAGTACCTATGAGGAGGTTAGCAAGAAGATGGAGCTAGGCCTAGTGGTGCACTGGCTATGGAGGTTCAGACTAGATTAAAAATCTTCCTGTTTGAGGATGGTCAGGCAATGGGGCTACTGCCACAGAAGCTGTGGCCTCCATCCTTGGAGGTGTGCAAGGCCTGGCTAAATAAAGCCCTCAGTAAGGGACCTTGTAGCTCACCGTGCCTTTGGCAGGAGTTTGGACTGGAGACCTCCTGAGGACCTCTGCAACCTGAACTATGCTATGATTCTACAATAGCAAATACAAATTTTCAAACATGTTACTTCACATTTAGATGAATGTTTTCTCTGTTAGAAGCTTAGATAAATGCAGTGTAGTCATCTCATTTAAGAGATCATGTCTTTCATAGACATTTTTCTTTAAAGAAACACATTTGATTTCTGTTTCACTGAAAGTTGATTTGCTGCCAAGACATCAGATGGTTAGAAAAGACATGCATACAAGTATAACCATCCCAATGGGAAGCTCAATAGGTTGTCTTTATGAAGATTTTCAAAAGTGAGCAGCAAGAGACTAAAATTCATTAACACTTTAAGAATCCAATAGTTAATAAAATGCCTTCATGTATTTTAATTTTCAAAAATTATTTTCTTTTTGCAACTGATGGATACAAATGTCATTGGTCGTCTGAAATTTGGCCCTGAAATCCATACTTAGACATCAGAATAAAGGGTGTGTTTAGTAAAAATGCTCTTTGTTCTGAACGGTTTAGAACTGCATCTTCACAGTGTTTAGATCTCTGGTTAAGCAGTTTGTGGATATAAGCTTAGCTCCGTTTCAACTCTGGCGCTCATCTACGTGTATTGCATTAAAAGCTCACTGTGACAAGAACAAAGATGAGGGTAGGTGGAAGGAAAGAGTATTAAACCCATTTTATAGATGAGAAAGTCAGGATGAAAGATGTTGTTGTAGGCTTATGCTTATATAAGAAGCTTGTGGAACAGATATTAACTGAGCTCCCTGGGCTCCTCATCTCAGAAAATGAACAATAAGTTCATGTATTTGTCAGCACAGATTTTTCTAGGTGTACTGGAAGGCAAACAGGTTCAAAACCTGGAAATTCGTGCACTTTCCTCCTGTAAATTGAAACTACAATTTTTATTAACTCAAGCAGTGTTAGGACCAGACAAATTCTTATGTTTGCAATTTGAGGAAAAACATGCTGAAACAAAATACTCTGCTCTGAATAATGTAAATAAATCTTACTGGTTATTTCATTTTACAGCAGTGCAAAAGTCCTCTTTGTGTCTTACTTGAATATATTTTATGTGCTGAACTCAGCCAGTGACACTGTGAAAGAGTTGTATCCACATACCATAATGAGTAGAAAACTGTCTTGCAAGATAGTCTCAGTATGAGGTTGTTTTATTATCTGCATCATTATTCTGGCTTTAGAGTCCCAAATGATGACTTCTTTTGGGGGGGTGGGAGAGGGGAGGGGGTGTGGTTTCCATCTGAATTTCTTTGTCTCCTTTGAAGAAAGATTTAAGCAGACTTTCTGCTCATTTCAAATTGAGTAATGGTCAGGTAACTGCAAATGACTGAGGTGGTGGTTTTTAAAAGGTATTGCTTGTCTTGCTCCCCTGCCACTTCTACACACACACGCAAGCCCACTCTTCTCTCCTGCCTTCCATCCCCCAGAACTGGAGATACTACTCGCTGATGTGATTGATTTAAGCTGATCATATGCATGATACTACTTCAGTCTAATGATAAAATTAATTTCTCCACACATGTGCAGTAAAACAACAGCAGCTGCATCACTTTTGATGCTGTACATAAAAAAAAAAAAAAAAGAAAACATAGCTTGCCTCCAGTGTTCTTCCTAAATGCTCATATTTCCAGTGCTTTCACCTGGGCTCCCTTTTGGAACTGCTGAAGGCAGCTTAAGTGAACACCATGTACTTGTCAGTGCAATGAGCTGACAGGGACCACATGTCTGCTTACCAACTCCAGCTGAATCACAGTAACTTCTTAAAATGCACCGACGCTGCCGTTTGGGATCATCTGAACAGACTCTCATAGGATTGGAGCCTCAGCTGGGATGACGGCTCTCAGCTCTGTTAATGTTAAGAGAAATAGGCCAATTTAGTCTAAATGAAAATCTGGTTAAAACATTTTTTTAAGGATAAGAGCATATGTAAAGAAAACATTTTTTCTGGGATTAGAATATATGTAAAGAATACAAAAAATGTCATCTCTTCAAAGTTGATTTTATGCATTTCATATTTTTCCATTGAGTGGAGTAATGAATACACAATTCTACACAGAATGAACTGATGATGCTTTAGCTGTCTATTATTTTTTTTTTAACTTAGAAAAATAGTGTGAACTTTCCCATTCATTTGCTTCATTTTTTGATTAGTTTTATAATCTGACAGTTTTTTAGTGCCCCTGCCTATTTTACAGCACTGTTTGTCAGCCACATGCAATAATTTGCCATGTTTTAATTTGAAAATTTTGACATAGTGTTTTTTATTATGGAAAAATTACAAATACACATTGGCAGAAATATTAATTGTAAATTGTTAATTTAAAAAGATTGCCTCTATAGTTTTGTACAGCAAACCGATCTGATGTCCTGAATAGTTCACAACAGCAGAACTAATAAGGTTTTGAAATTGATCACCCCAGTGGTTATGAGATTCAAACGAGAATAGGAGGGAAAATCACTATTGTCTTTTAAAATTATTATAGAACTGACTATTGTTGACATTCTACTTCTGTGAAGTAAATTGTGTGATGAAACTGCAGTGTATTTTCAGTATAATGGGTGACAAGTCATTAAGTGTAGTCTCCAGTGTCCGTGCACAGGGAGACAAGAAATATTTTTTGCTTTACTGTAGTCTGTAGGCAGTGATTGCACAAATAATTTCTGTTTGCTGACCATTATGCCACGAGGTTTTTAATATTCAGCCAAAAAAAGGTTATGATTAAGTGTATGTCATGCATTTCTAGAACTTCAGATATATCCCAGCTAGCATGTTTAATGAGTGTGTTTCAATTTTGTATATATAACAAAGTTAAATTAATATTTAATCATTTATTATAGCATCAATGGGAGGAAGTGATAAATGCTGAAAAAGATTGTGATAGGATTTGCTGCAGCTGAAAACCAAAGTAGAGTCACCTGCTAGTAGAAGTGGGAGTCTAATAAGTGATGGACCTATAAAAGAGATAAAATAGAATAATGGATGAGGAAATCAATGAGCAGGCTAGAAATAGGTATATGCCAAAAAAAATAAAAGTGAGTTTCAATGGATTTAAGGGAACTGAATTGTTGATTGGCTGAATTAATCACAATCCAACTGCTTGTGCAAAACCCCCAAAATTGCCTATGTGCAGCACAATGGAAATAGAGGGCACATATAATGAAAAGGATCAGTATTGTGTATACACTCAGGAGTATTCGGGAGCCTGTCTTATCATATTTCTGATATAATATCTGTAGATATGATCATATTTAAAAGAAGGATTTAGGCATATAGTAATAAAAGTCATTCTACTGTTTCTAAAACTTATGCAGTAGTTAAAACTTTAATTAAACAGGTTTTCAAGAATGGGGAATAGAGACTGAGTTCATAAACCAGACAGATATGCTTTGTAGATGAAGAAGAGAGCTAATTAAGCCAAGCATAGCAGCATAATATTAATTTTTAAAAACACTTCAAGTATATTTGTAGTAAACCTTGCCACAGCTACTGCATATTTCCTAATGAATTATTCTGCAGTTTAGATTCATTGTCTATGCTGCCAACACTCCATGGCCAGGTAAAAAATTGTATCCTTAGGCATTATTCTAATGTTTATTTCAGCACAATTAACTCTTTGAGCTGAATTTATGGAAAGGTCAAAAATGACATAAGGAATCTTTAGGCACCAGAATATTTTTCATCCCTGTAAGTTTTACTCAACTTAATTCTAGTTCCTTTGCTGAGGAGACAGAGGTTAATATGGAGTTGTTGCTGGTCTCTATCAAGAGCTCTGTCACATGGGATAGAAGAGGCCTCAGTTTTGTTATATGTATGGCAGGCAATTAAAGGAGTTAGTGAACTGCTGCTTTCCTTCCCTATGAAAAAACTATTCAGCTCCGGTTTTTACGTTGTCAGATTTAGATAGTTAAGTCGAGAGCACTTGCTGATGTTTGGCTGTGGTGTTTGTTTGTGTTTCTGTGTTTCTTCAAACTATTTGTCTAAGTAACCTTGAACATTTTGAATTATTTGAGAGATGTAATAAACCCGTTAGGATGTTAATTCTTTGGTTGAGTTTCTGTATTTCTTTAAAGGAAGCTTTAGTTTCCTGGTAGATTGCAAAGAGGTCCTTAATTTTGTCTCCTTCTGCTGGGAAATAGTGAGGTTTAAACAGGTGCAGTTAGAGCAGCTTTAGATATGTACTTTTGAGATCTCTACTACATAGAATATGCAATTTTGGGTCAGTTTTTGAAGCAGTAACAAATGCCTGAGGACTTTTAAACCAAATTGTTTCCCTCTGTCAATCCAAATACTCTTTTTTTTTTTTTCTAGAGAATTTTAGAAGTGTAGTTAATATTGAATTTTTAATTTCCTTCTTTCTGGGCTGCATAGACTTAAACTGTTTCACTGTTATAATTAGTAGCATCCTTTTCCCACTATTCATGCTTGAGATTACCCAAACATGGGCAAAAATAGCAGACATACCAGGAACGCTACGTATATGGCTACTGAGTTTTGTATAAAGTTTCTTAAAATCTGAAGTATTCTCTGTGTTGCTCAAAGGCTGAGCAGACGGGCTTTCATGGGAGCTCTCTAATTGATGGTATGTACAGTCTTAATGAAAAACCCCAAACTTTAATTGAAAATAAAATTTAAAATATATTTTTTAAAAGAGCGTGTGACAGAAAGAAAAGAGGAAAGTTATACCCGCAGCTGGCTGGAAAGGAGGAAACTGGAATATCACCAGGCAAGATTCTCTTTCCCATTATTTTCTCCAGCACCACAGATATTCCCTTGAACACTTCCCACCATGATTATTCAGTTAGAGTAGGATCAGCTTGGTGTCCCAGCTGGTTTTCATGGCATGCTAGAGCTGATGTTTCTGACTGCAGCAACTGGTCGGGTACAGATGTTGCACTCATTTAACTGTTTGTTAAGTTCTGTGCATGTATACTTTTGGAAGTTTTTTATGGGCTATTTAAATAATATTTGTCTACTAATGTTATCTACTGAGCTCTACATATTCCTGACCATAAAGTTATAAACCTCAAGCTGGAAAGTGAGAGGTGAAAGAAGGGTGGGAGGAGAAAGGGTGAGTTGAAAATCAGTCTTAATCCATTCTTGTGAGAAACCCAGCATCAAAGACCTATCAAAGTCTTGCAGTTCAATGACACAAGCATTTAGAAATAAGAGCTAAGAGTATTGCCACAGCAGCCTTGGGTTATGTCAGTGCAAGACTGCAAAGTCAAAAGCAGACTTCAGTGCTACAAGTGAAATGTTACAGGGGCTGTAAAGGGCAAGCTCCTAGTGTTACAAACCTTAAAGCACAGGGCAACCTGTGCCCCTTTCGTTTCTCTGTGGATAATGCGATTTTTTTATGATGATGAAGAACAAGAAAAGCCAGGCCATTTTATAGATAATTTGAGACTTGTTATTTAATATAGAGACTTAAAAATTCTGCCTGGACAGAACTAACCATTTACTGTAGAGATAGTTGCATCAACAGTTAATCAGCTAATGCAGTGCAGTGTAGTGTAAGTCATCCTATTACCCCACTTCTTTTCTTTTAATTTTTAGAGAATGTATAGGGAATTGTGTTTCCATTCTGCTCGCCTCAACTCCATGCTCATGTATCCCCCATATATCTTTGTACCAGTGCTAAAGTCAGTCTGTAAAACCGTTTGCATAGGTAATTGTGTTCTGTTCCTTTGTATCCTTTGATGTACATAACAGAGTTTAGGAAGTGTTAGAAATATTTTCAGATCTCTTTACCCTATCACTTGATATACAGGCCTGTGAAAATAATTTTGAACATGCCAAGGTATGTTGGACATTTACTTTTTGACCCAGAGTTGTCTTTTACAAGAGTTTAAGATTTTTATGGCAAGTTTTGCCTTTTTATTGCTCAATTTTGTTCTGCTGTACTTAACTGTTAGATGCTGACTTGCTGCCAGAAGAAGGGCAAGAGATTAGCATATGTTGATGAAGGATGTGTTTTCCTTAGTCTCTTAGTGATTACCCCCTTAGGTGTCTTTTCTGCTATGAGCACTTTCCATGTTGTATATTCAGTGCTGAAAGATCGTGCAATTCATATTTGAAATTATTGCATCAAAGCTCTCCTATAATTAACTGTTGAAAATTGAGTGATGAATTTAAGAAATGTTTTGGTACAACCACTAATTTCCAAAGGAAAACTCGGAGCTTCACAAGCTTAATGGGTGAGATTCAGTTGCTTTAAACATACCTGTCCAGTGCCATTTTAGATGTCCTAGTTATCCTGTCTGGTTTTATAAGCTACAATTTCAGAAAGGCACAGTTCTCTTTAACATTGTGTTGTAGCTGCCCTTGTCATGAGGATGTCTCAGCAGACTACCTAAAATAGCACCAGTCATTTATGTGTAGGCATACAAGTCACTCTTCATAACAAATTAGATGGTTCATGAGAAGCAATTAAAAATATCATGCTGAAGTTTTGGCAAACACTCAGCAACCTTTTGGGCCTAAATGTTTGACTCATTTAGTGTATGAAAATTGTTCTTTGAATTTTCTTACATGTACATAAAGTTAGCTTAGAGATGGTGGGCCCCTTTGTGGTGTAAGTAGACACCTTTTACAGCAATGAACGAAAACTATTTGACTTTGACCCGTTCTTCGTCTCCCAAGTATACACACTGTTGTGTATATTGGTTGATATTTGAAGGACAGTTAATAATAGGAGAGTATCCCTGATGTTAAGGTGTGTGACAAGCTTCCTGTGTGATTGTCTTGTAGTCGTTATTGAGCATGTGATGACAGTAATTTATAATCCTAAATTTATAAGCAAGCCCTTCTAAATATTTCATATAATGTACTTTGATTTTCGACCTGAATATAGAGTATTATAAATAACATATATAAAAAACATATAAATGTGTTTTATGAATATGTATATGTGGTGTATACATGAATGAGAAAAAGACCTGCCAAATTTGTTAGGAATTAAAAGGTATATGATAGGCCTGCTGAAAAGAGAACTGTAAAATAGATTGAAATGAATCATGATTCAGCTTTTCAAACCTTGTTTCTGTGTTGTCACTTCACAGGCAACTGAACCTTTCAGTCTAAATAGAACTTAAATGAATAATATATGCTTAAACACCCTGTCTTTAATTATGAGAAATTCAAAATATCCTTACTCACTGGAGACAAATTCTGCTTAGAATAAATAGAAGCAGATTGAAGGAGTAAACCTCATGTCTCTTATAGCAAGGAAAGATTGCTAAGCTGGTGATCTCAAGTACCTGAAACACTCTGACTGTGACAGTGGCTGGCAGTAAATGTAAATTTGAAAACAAATGAAACTGCTTTCCCTCTTTTTGGGCTTTGCTTGCTAGATTATGCCTTGAACAGGACATCTCTGAAAACAGGATTTGCATCCCTGTAGATCTGCAGAGAGAATTAAATGTTTCACTTATTCTGAAAATAAGAAATTTACCAGAAATTGCCTCAGATTAAATTGAACATAGTTATTTTATTTTAAACTTTTACTTCCATTTTATAGTACTGCGGAGATACAAGTGTGATTTGCTACAATAGTTATTTCTAATGTCAGACATGTAAACATCATCAATTGTGATCACCCTGCAAGGTTCTGCGCGGAGAGATTGCTGGATAGGTGAGCAGTTGAGAGAAAATCAGAATCATTAGTCATGTTTATTCCCTGTCAGCTTTTCAGATACTGTAATTAAGTTAGGGCTAAAGATCTTATTACTGAATGGAGTTTGTAGTCCCCAATGGAAGGTGCATTACAGGGTGAATCTCAAATTCCAAACTAAAACCTGTGATTCAAATTAGAGCTTAACAAAAGAAATATTGTTTACAAAACAGAATGGAGTTCCAGTTTCACACAGATGTGTCACCACTCCATCTCAGCTATGTTCTGATTATGCCCATCTTGGGATATTTAAAATAAAATTAGTCTCGGTTTCTGACCAAATCACCATCAGGTACTTTTAATGTTGTTTTAAAAGTTTCTGTAGATCTTGACTACATAAGTCTCCAAGCCATATTCACATCAGCATAATATCAAAATCCCATTAGCATCACATTCTTTGCTACAGCAGATCAAGTCCCCGGGTAAATTTAAAACCAGATGATTTCAGACACATAAAATCCAGTTACAAACTGCTTTATCATGAAACTCTGTCTGACTGTGCTGCGGCACAGGCATTCAGACTGTCAAAAGGAAGAGGGCAAGCCATCAACAAAAATTAAAGAAGGACAAATGTATATAGCAGGAAAATATTTTTAAGTTGCAGTATTTAATGAGCCTTAAAGCTAATGAGAATTCCTGAGAACACTGAGTGATAGGAGGTTAATAACCTTGTGTTTTGTAATTTTCTCCAAGCTTTTTAGTAGTTAACAGTCACAGTGATTTTTAATGAAAACGTAATGTTGATTATTTATTTATTTATTAAAAAACCTTCAGTGGATTTCTGATCACCCGATCAGAATTGGTTGTAACAAGTACTCTGACCTACAAAGTTATGAAAGCAAATAAGCTGTCCAGTTTTGCAAGAGATAGTTTCTCCTCATTTCAGCAAAGAAATAATTAATTCTTCCTTTACTACATCCAGTCACTAAAGTCTAAGTGAAAAAACGGTGCGGTTGGTATCTGAGTCCTGTTGCAATCACAGATTCATCTCTGCTCCCAGGAACAGTGCTTGTCATTTTGTCCTTGTGAAAATGGAAAAGCTCAACAATGATGACAGTATGAGGAACTGAAAACCTGACACATTTCCACAACTCACTAAAAATGATAGGAGCAGATGTCATTTTTCCTTTGCACATCTCTGGAAGAGACTCTGGAGATCTGTCACAGTGTGGAACATCTCCACACCCACTGTTACAACTTTTGGGCAATGCCTGTAGCAGAAGCAATAGCAAATTTTCTTTTGAGTCTTGGCAACATACTTTGATTTATATAGATATTAGGAAACAGGAGTTTCAGGATTTTGATATGTTACTGAATACATGATTGTATAATATAGAGTTAATATGGCTGTAAATAAGTCATATAAGTCCAAGTCTAACCCTAATCCTTGTGTTTTATGTGGCCATTGTTTTAAAAGAATGTGGAGCATTAATCTTGAAAAAATAAAATCTGGAAATACATCAGTAATTTTTTCCTGGTATAATATTCAAGTTATAATTTATATGACTTGTCTGCTTTATTAGAGTGAAACGTCACAAAAATAAATTAAAGCAGAGAGTTCTAGAATTTTTAGCCCAGGGAAAACCTATGTTAAGTAGTTAATTTGTGTTCGTTTCATTTCGTTTAGCACTATTGTCTAAAAGAAATATCCATATGCAAGATTTTGCACTGGTAACATTAAGTACATTTGATTCTCAAACTAGGGGACTTCTTGTCAGTAAGATGATGAATATATAGCACTATACCAGTATGAGGTAGAGCTTGTTTTCCCTTGCAGTGCATATCTGTTATCAGTAATCCTCTTAGAATGGAAGGTGCTAAATTCAATGTAATATCTATTTGTTGGTATTCAAAGCACAGCAAAATATAATAGTATCTGCCAATGCAAAAAGTAGGAATATAATTTTTTTTCACCAGTCTGTGACATGCAATATGGCCAACTTTTTGTCCATGGAACTTCCTTAAAAAAATTATCAGTCAAAGAATTCAGCTTCTCTTGAAACAAACAAATAAATAAATTAAAATTCATAGTAGACCATGTCTTTCCTGTACTGATGCATCAGTATAGGCAGCCTGATGGAGGTGATAAGCTAGTTTGTCATGTGCTTTTTACTTCCAAAGCAGCATCATTCTTGTCATCGCATTTATCATGAAAATTACAAGGTGTGAGATACTTGCTAGGAGATGTTATAAACAAGATTAGAGTGGGGGGGATTTCTGCAGCACAGAGTGAATGGCAAGCAGTAATATGCTAGTTTTACAGAAGCTAAATTTAATTACTGAACAGAAACATCATTTTAGGACATAGTAGATAATTATTCTATTCAGTATGGAAATGGAGACCCCTCAGCAGCAACTGCGGGTTGATTTTTGAGTGCACCTAGAAGTTGCACACAGCGTGGGTAGATGAGGGAATGCTGAAGGAACAGGAACATTCAGCAAATATAAGGTTAATAGAGGAGACCTGATAACAAATTTCAATATGTAAAAGTTTGCTACATGATTGATATGATTAACTACTCCCCATAGCTTTAGAAAACATACAAAATTAGAATTACCATTTGGCTTAAACTGTTAGAGCTATACATTAAATATTATGAATAATTTTATAACTAAAGGGTTTTTATGTATTAGGTATTGTTTTATGCAGAAATTGGTGGCATTTCTGTCACTAGAAGGTTTTAATACCAGGTTAAGCTAACTTTTGAAGAGAGGGTTCAATTTTCTTAGACTTTTGTTTGTTAAATTAAGTGTGAATGTCCATAGCATGGATACTCAGTGTGAAGAGATTGGTCCCATCTTGTCATTTTGGGGTGAGAAAACAGAGGTGGATGTATTGCTTGTGACCATATTTTCAAGATTAGTTGACCTAAAATTTTTTCACTAGAAGGAAACCCACAACTCCATTAGAATCATCAGAGCTCTGGAAATTATATGTATAGAGTTAGAAAAGCAATGGTGTCTAATCTACACAGCATTTATTCACCATAATGCACCCGTTGTCTTTGCTTCTGTGTAGCTCATGCTGCGTCTTCTTTCTAGCCTCTGTACTCGTTTTTCCTTTCCGAGGGAAGAAGGGAAGGAGAAAATAGGATGTGCTTGTGGGCCTCATACCAACACAGGACCAGGGATGATCTGGGAAGCCAGGAAGTATCCCTGAGCCCTGCAGTTCAGTGGTAGGCTGAGTGTCTTAATTTTAATAGACTAAAGGGCTACTTAGAAGCCAAGAACTTAAAATACTGTGCACCACGGAGGAAACAGAGCTGAATCAGTTATAGACTCCCATAGTAAGGCAATGAAATTAAAACAGAATGTATAAGGTAATTTCCTTCCACCATCACATGTTTTCAAAACGGTATGGTTTTAAAGGAATTTTCATCCATTTTCAGTGATTGCAGCTGGCAATGCAGAGAGAGCCAATTGAAGAGGGTCTAGATCTGAACTTGGGAAGCACGTTACTAACATAAACTCCAGTTTCCCCTGTTTGTTTTGTCCTCAAAACATATGGAGATTTTGTTGCATAAAAGAATATATATGCACACTGAGATATATATTCAGGGTAAAGATAAAATATATAATATGCAATATTATTAGATGTGCTTTTATATGTACATGATTTTATATATATATATATATTTTTTTATATTATGTTCACGGTTACATGGTGGTACCTATGGCTGGAAGAGCAGGGTTCTCTACTGCCATCACTGCCATTTTAGATAGAGTTAAAAAGGAGTCCAGTCTCACTGGAGACAAAGGTGCAGCAATTACTGCAGTCAAAATTATGAGACAGGATGGAATTAAAGTCTGTTGCAGACATTAAGTTTTATCTTCTCTTACTACCTGGGAGGAGGAGGGAGCACAGCTATTTAGAAGACTTCTGGTGTTTTTACATGCTTATATGAAAAGCACTTCTCCAGGGAAGAGAGAGAAGAAGAAAAATTAAGCTATTTGGACATTTTCTTAGCACAATTCTCTCTTACTTTCAGTTTCCCTAGAGATTTTGTGCTGGTTGTTTCTTGCCCTTTTTCTTCCTTTGTCCCGGATGCTATTGGAGGCAGTCCAATTCCTTTTGGACAATAATTATTGTAATAAGCAACAGTGTTAATGGGAAAGGGCACATGGCACATTGAACAGACGGTCTGGTTAAGCATGCTTTTGCATCATGTCTCTCTGTCTAGCAGCATCCTTTCTTTTGTGCTGTTAGTAACTTCTAGCACTCTAAACTCCCTTTTACCCCACTTTTAAAAGAGATGATGATAAGCCATTGGAAGACAAGTTTGTTTCAAGATTGTGCCATCATTAAATATTTCACCAAATAAAACATAAACTTTTCCAAAATTCTATACATATATGTACATACCTTCTCTCTATTCTATTAGTTTTCGTGCGAATACAGGCATTTCCATTGAATGAAGGTGATTCCTGGTTCCTTGCTTCTCCCTCTTGTTACGCCTCATTCTTTTTCTAGAACTTTGTCTCCTTCTTTCTCCAGTCACAGATGCAACAGATTTTATCAACTTTATTTCTCTGTCCCTTGTGCTCCCTAATCAATTTTTACTTCATTCTCTTTTACTTAATCTTCTGAATTTTTGATAGTTCCTTAATCTGTTACCTGCAGCTTATTTTTTTCCTTGCATTCAAAGCTTATGTCTGGTATTAAATCCAAGATTTTTTTTTTGTTTGTTAGTGTGTGTGTTTTTTCTCCATCACTGTATCAGATTTATATTGTGACCCTATTCTTTGCATAAATTATTTTCTTGAACGTATGTCCAGAGTTTTGGCTATATATTGTGCTGTCACCAAATCTGCTTCCAACTGTCCTGAGTTAAATCTTGTGCTGCCACCCTGACTGTTTCTTGTAGATCTGCAATCAGCAACTCCTGTTTGTCTGTTCCAGGACTCTTATTTTCTCTACATCAAGGCTAGTCTTGCTGATTCTTTTCTCAGTGTGTGTCATGCTGTCTTTACTTTTGTTTCAGCTCACTTGGGGAACTGTGCCAAAATCCACTGTATGATTTTGTCAGTCCTAATATCACGCTCCAATTACATCTCCTATCTTCTCATCATAAAGAATATTTCATAGTTCTAAAATGTGTGTGTGTTTCCGTTTCTCTTCAGAAGTAAATGCGAAAGGCTGAGTATCTTTAGACTTGAGTATTGTAACTCTGGCTTCTCTGGTCTTTGAAAATGCAAGTACGCTGTTGGGGATGGAGGTGAATATTAGGGGACTCTTCTTGATCATACATTTATCTTTATCTTACCCTCTGGATCCATAAACCATCTTGTAAGTTATCATTCTTGAGACTCAGTTCTTCATTTGTTTTCCACCCTTTATTATTTTCTATATTGTCTTGAATTACACAGAACTTGACTCCTGCCTCTTAGCCTGAGGAAGAGCTTCCTCTGACCACGAATTTAGTAATTCAAGTAAACACTGTCTAGTTTCTTTGGTGTTTCCCACCAGAAAAAAAAAAAAACCAAAGCACCAAACAAAAAAACAACCACCCTCCGCAAAAAAAAACCCAACCAAAAAACAATAACAACAAAAAAAAAAGCCACAAAACCCAACCAACCAGCCAAAAAACCCAACCAACCAGCCAAAAAACCCAACCAACCAACCAAAAAAAACCCAGCCAAACAAACAAAAAACAACAACAAAAAAATTAACTCAAAGGTCTGTAAATCCTTCACTTAACTGTTTGTGAGAATCTTTATAATATTTGTGACTTTACAGGAAATAGGTTTATATTTCTTTTTTATGGTGATCTCATTGTTGCCTTGTATGCCTATATACTGATTTGGATCCAGTGCAACTTCTGTGCTTCTTGGAACATAATGATAAAAAGCTGTCATATTAATTCCTAATCAATATGGCACAAATTAGAGATACCAATAAATAAAGGCTTTATTTGGTCACAATACCCTGTTTGCATGGGGTTTATGATGCGTATCTGACCTGTGTAATTGAAGTTCTGTTCATATAAAAAGCTTAAAGAGTCCTTTAACACATAGCTATTAGGATTTAGATATATTGAAGATGTATATTGAAATAGTTAAAATAGCTTCAGTTGAAAAAAAAAAAAGAAGTGCGTCTCTGAAATTCTAGATAGCACTAGTGTTGTATTGCCCTATAGTGCTTTATTTTATTTAATGCCCTCCTTAATTTTATGTATTTGTCTCTTTTTGTTTTTGAAAATCAAATCTATCCTGTGGTAATGTGACGAAGGAAGGAAATGAAGAATAAAGTACTACAAATGAAGTGCTTTTAAACAAACTAATTAATTACATGTACAAATGCATTGACTAAGTTTGGGGTTTCAATTAGATAACTAATTATGTTGAAAATGGCATAGCATATTTAAATAGATGCCAGTGCCTCTGGCTCATCCAGTTCTTATTTAAGTACACAGCTAATTCTCTTGCTGTTAGGTATCACCTGTTATAATTTAAAAGCACGGTTGCATGCCTAATTAGACATACCATTGTGATGTTTACATAAGCAAAATATAA
Source organism: Cnemophilus loriae (assembly GCA_013397755.1). NCBI lineage: Eukaryota > Metazoa > Chordata > Aves > Passeriformes > Corvidae > Cnemophilus > Cnemophilus loriae. The sequence continues at coordinate 328,792 of VZTF01004847.1, read as the reverse complement.
CTTCTTTGTATTAATTTTAGGTGCATTTTTCTGCTTCACAGAAAAGCCATCCATCAAATGCTGTGCAAAATACCTGTTTATTATTGCAGCATCCTTTAAAAAACAAAAAAATTTCTTACTATAAAGTACAGAATTAAAACTGGGTTTGCTTGTATAATGTCTAGCAGCTATCTAGTAATTACTTTGTAATTAGTCTTTTGGTCAGCTGCTTAAATCTGGTTCCAACTTCACATGATCTTTTAATGTATTTGTTTATACAAAAAATTTTGACCTTCCCATATTGAGAAAACTTAGAGATTTTTTAAGAAACACATTTATGAATCATGCGACTGGTTTCTTAGACCTTTTTCAAATGACTAGATACATTTTGCATGAGATCATAACAATACTGGGATTTTTTAAAATTTAATTGTTGACTTCTAAGACATGAGGACCATATTTCTGGTAAAGAATGTCAGGGTTCCCAGATCAGAATTAAAGGTAGATTCAGTGATTTTTTTTTTGACAGAATTTTTGTATATTAGTGGCCAGATAAACTGGATTCTAAACAATAAATAAGCCTTTTCATAGCCACTTATTTGAGGAGTCTTTCAAGAGAAAGTACATCTTGCTTATATTCACACTAGCAGGAGATACTTGTAGCATTCGAGTCAAAGTAAACCATTTATGACACTGCATATGCGTATGTGGGAATTATTTTTATCAAAGTACGCAGTATTGATTCCTTGTATAGTAGGTGGTATTGTCATTGTTTTAAAACAAAGACAGGTACTCACTTAACATTGTCTTTATTTTAGCATTATATTTAGGAGAGACGCTGAGGACAATATTTGGATTTTAAAGTTGTTCTCTAATTACATAAGAACAATTTCTATATGAATTGCATAAGGATGTTTAAAGAACTGTCATTACCTTTATCAATTCATGGGCAGTGCTGAAAGAGTAGGCAGCAGATTGATCTGGTGTAGATTCCTGTCTGTAAAATCCAGTCTTTTTTGTGAAATTTCTTAGCTTTCACATTTACCAATCTGGGGAAATATCAAAAACTAGTGAAGGTAATGTTGGGCAGAACACACACCCTTCAGTAAATATGAATAATTACATCATACTATTTCAAAAAAGATGGAGTCAAAATTTACTAATATTTTACATATTTTTGTTAAATGCAGCCTTGGATTTTTAATGGTGTACTCATTCTGTTTACGATTTCGACCCCAGAGAATAGTTCCAGAGCAGCTCTTTTATTTGTTGGTAAACAGTACAAAGCAAACAAAGGTCATAAATCATACTGACTGAAAACATCAGTCCTGGTTGCTGCTTAATGAGGCTTTAATCCGTTTTGAACTGTTGAGTTTTTGTTGCTTTTTGGATTTTTTTGTTTAATGTAATTTCTCTTTTCTAAAATTCCTAGGGGAGGGAAAGAAGGAATATGGTTAGAACACTAGCATGTCTTCTATCTAGATTTTAGGGGAAGTAGAGATTAGGGCACTTTTTCCATAAGATTTTTCAAATGTTGATTTATTTTTAATAAACCTCTTCTGAGCCCATTCAAGATCTCATAGAACTGGACAATCACAAAATCACCCTTATGGCTGAGGTCAGAAGTGACCTCTAGAAATCATCTTGTCCAGCTTCCCTGCCCAAACAGTGCCAGCTACAGCAGATTGCCCATCCCCACAAGCAAAGAAATATTTGTGGAGCAGCCACGGTATCCTGCAAGAATGAACGATTCCATGAAGTCTCTGTAAAAGTTAACAGGTACAAGAAGTTGTCACAGTCCACAGGGATATGAAATAAGAAGTAGAAATCCTTTGGTGGGATGTGCTGGGGGGAGGGTACTCCCGCAAAATGCTCAGGTATCTGGCTTTTAGTAATTGCTGCCCAGAAAAATGTTAACTTTTTATCAGGTATTATATTTGTTGAACAGTTATTGCGTTACACAAGGCACCAGCACAGAAAAGATGAGTCATCATCTTTCTATGTCCTTTTCCAACAAATTTCATAAAATGGTTGTGACTGAACTGTGTAAACCAGAGATTATAAAGACTGTTCTCCTCCCATAACAAGTTCATTGTGCTTAGTGCTACATTTTACTTCATCATTTTGTGGTTTTTTACACATACATACATACATACATGCATACATATATATTCCCTGGAAATTGTTATCTTCATGGGGTAAAACCCCCATGATTATGACGTATTGAATTCAGAAAATAGTTAACCAAAACCTTTTTTTTTTTGATTACTGTTTTCTGCAGGAATTTTTACTCGATAGGATTTTCAGAAGAATTCTCTTTAACTCTCTCAGTTTACCAGAAGTCTTCTCTCAATTCCTGTTTAGAGCAAAAGCAATGAACTTCCTTCCTTTCCTTCCTCCTTCCCTCATCTTTTAGTAGTAATCTGTGAAGAAAATAATACCTAAATTAGACCTTCTTGATATATTATTTTAGTATTTAAAAATATTGCTGATAGAGATCCAGTTAATTATCTGTGATGAGTTTTCTAGAAATGATACAATTACATTTGTACAGGAAAAAAAAAATCACATAAACATCAGTATTTTATAACGAATTTTCATCTAAAAAACCTAGATTGGTTTGGCTTCATGAATGCATCTCTTGTGGTTGACTAGCTTAATATTCATTGTGTCAGCTGCAATTTGAAGGTTATTAAGCCTGACCTAGATTTCATTGGTGTATAGAGTAATCTGCTCCGTTATCCTTTTGTGTATGCATGTGTTTTAGCTCACACCAATTTCTAACTTTCAAGTTAGTGACTTGGAAACTCTAAGACCAGCACAGTCATAATAAGGAAGACAGTTACTCTTTGTAAAACTTAATTTCATACCTTTTTATCCTTTGCATTGCATCCAATTTGAAGACAGTTATCCAAGGATAAACAGGGTGAAAATAGTGATGTAACACATCCTGGCATCATGCTTCACTAGTTTGCTACAGCAGCAGTCACTGGAGAAAGTCAGATCTTCATCTCTCATCTCACCCCATGCAGAGAAGACAAGCTGAGATGAAGAGGGTAAATAAAGAGGGATTCAGTTCACAGACAAAAAATTAAGATAACAATCAGACGACAAGAGGAAGTTGTTGAAAATGCATCTATTCCCAGTCTGAAAAGTAAATGATTCTTTTTCCGGAAGGACCTCACATTGCCTTCTGTTTTGAAGCTTTATTCTAAATAAAATGGAAAATTTTCACCTTAGCATCTTCCTGAACAAAACCAGTATTTGTTTTCTCTCATTAAAAGTTTAGATTTGATTAATTCCAAAAAATGCTTTCTCATTTAATTTTTTGATGTTTTGAGTTCTTTTCAACTGAAAAGCACTGTGTGGGTAGCCCTAGAGTTTGAACTGTGCTATATTTTTCCAGAAAACTGACTTTGTACAAGATTATACTGGAGTTTATGGGTGGGCTAATTCTCCCTTTATTCAAGAGATGACCCTTCTGCTGAAATCCATCCACTGAGGCTCAGTTCCATGCTCACTTGTAATTTTCCATCACTCAGGCTTTCTTCCTCTTTCTGTCTAATAGATTTTAAATGATAGAAAAGTGCCAGAACATTTTTATGCTAAAACCTTCAGTTCTGTTCATCACATCCTTTGAAAGAATGAAGCAACAGATGTGTTGTCTCAAACCTTTATTTAATTAACTTATTTAACATTGTAATTTTGAAAGGGTGAACTTTTTATTGAAATACATTTTCATTTTTCATCTATTCTTTTGGAAATTGTAGCCATAAAAAACAAATGAAGCTGGAAGAATGGGCTAATTAGTTTTCTGGCAAAGAAGAAAGATCAAGTATATTCTAAAAAATGTTTGTCTGTCTTATTCTTCTAAACTTTGTTGAAAGTTATTCTACAACATCCACAGAAAGACTATTCCAGTGCTTTGCTATCTATGTAGCCAGAATATTTTTCATAGTTATCCATCATAGTAAATTATGTCAGTGAAAATTAAGCAATTATTTTCTTTTGCATCTAAAGTTATTGAAAAAATTTATCATTGTTCCTTCTAAAGAATTTCATGCAGCGCTATAGTTTATATGAGCTGCTTCTTGCACTTAGTCTAATTTTTCCAGGAGTAAAAAAATATAAAGGCTTTCTATTTTTCTTGACAGATCTTATTTTTTTCCTAGAATAACCCTACTTCTTCAGAGGGGAATTTGAAGAAAAGGCAGGTACATAGGGATGCTTTTATGTAGTATCATCCTGGCTTTGAGCAACATCCTAACTTGAGGCTGATGATACCTTTGAATAAACTTTTCGCTAGACTGTTCCTCTGTGGGTTTGATCACATTTCAAACCTCTTGAAACCCGTATCATCCAAAACACCCTGTGTGCTGTGTCATAACTTTGTCAGTGACACAAACACTGGCATCAAGAGCACCTCAGCAAGTTTGCTGACGACACCAAGCTGTGTGGTGTGGCCAACATGCTGGCGGGAAGGGATGACACCCAGAGGGACCTCCACAGGATTGAAGGGTGGGTCTGTGCAAACCTCATGACGTTCAGCAAGGCTGAGTGCAAGGTCCTGCACCTGTGTCCACGTAATCCAAAGCTGCAGACAGTATTCACGATGAGACCCATCACAGTTTTTTATATTAACAAAATGACGGTTTCTGCCGTTCATTACTATAAATGACAACAGATTTGACTGCTAATAGATATTAAGCTAACCTTTGTTCAAACTAGCAATAACTTTCCGAATTATACCTTTACTGTGTGGTAACAATTAGATCAGAGCCCATCCCTGTGTGCATAGAATTAGGACATGGCTTTATTTAACTTTTCCCAGAAGCATTGTTTTACCTACATTGAGATCTACATCATTTTTAGAATATCCCTTCTTTGCTCTATCCTGGATTCTCTCCATTAGATTTCATTTTTCTTTAGCTGTTGTACTCTAGCTGGGACCTCAGCAACTGATAGAAGATCAAATAGATTGTCCATTTCTCGCATGTTTTATATACAACACATCTCTTAATACATCTGTGTATTACATCTCTCAAGTGTACTTGTCTTTTCCATCAACATTCTCTCAGATTTTGTTTTTGATTAGCTGTAATGCTGAAATCTTTACCGCAAAATGATCGCAGAAATGTTGTTCAATTCCTTACTATTGTTTAACGTTCTTGCATACAATCAGAGTCTATCATATATAATGTGTTCCCTCTTTATTCTGGTTTATGATCCTAGCCCAACATTAAAATTCTTTTAATTAAGTGTTTGGTCATGAATTACTTTTTGTGAATGCTGAGGCTAATAAAGTATTGAGCCCATCAGCCTTCTGTCTGCCCTGTGAACAAAAAAAATCATAGCTTACTGTTCAGTGTAAGTACAATGACTATTGAATAACTGATGTACACTTTCTTTTTACTGTGTTACTGTCACAGCCATGGATTGAGGACTTAAAATTTCTTGTTCCAATTATATTTCCTAATGAGTATTTCTTCTAAAAATCACTAGTCTACCTCCTACTTTTGACATGTGAAATTATATTGCATAAAATAGGTTGCTACAATAGATGCAATGAATGATAATTCATCTAAATGTGTTTCCTTTCATAGTAATGAATTTAAAATAGATTTGTAACTTTTAAATTTAGCTAAGTGGAATCCCAATTAATGGGTTTATACAGTATCTAACAGTGGGACTAAAATCTTGATTCTTGCTTTTAACATCTTAGAGAACAAGAATCACAGTGGAATCTAATTATTTTGAGTGCAGTGACCCTTCCTGTAAGACGTTACCTAGAAATGATATCTGCAATAATTAAAAGGACTTTTTTGAGACTATTTACATAAACTTAAAAAAATATATTATAAGGCTATGATCTTTATCAAACACACAGCAACGGGAAAAGATTCTGTTAGTGTTTGATCTACTGGTTAGCACTTGATACTGCTACTAATACAATGAACAGAATGAAGGAAATAACTGACAAAATATTGAACAAATTTTTAAAAGTATTGATTAGAGATTTTGATTAAATAAAATGCATGTCAAGCACCACGGTGTAATGAAAAGTAAATCCGTTAATATATATTTTGTATATGCCTAATATATACTATTCACATTTTAGTCAGTTGTAACAAAAATGTGAAGTGTGATAATGTCTGAGGAAGAGTCAGACGTGCTGAATATATATATGTGCAATGTGACAAGATGAGTTGGGCTGTAATAGATTAAATTGTATCAGCAGAGACATACATCTGCAGCCAGACTTCACCACTTATCTACCAGTTTCCAAGACTAAATATAAATTCTGAGGAGGTCATTATTTTGAAAAATCTTGAATGCAGACAGATATCACCAGTGCACTTTCTTACAGCAAAGTGCAGAAAATATTAGTCTGAATACATGCAGAATTTTTAAGGGTTGTATAAACAACGTTACACAATTAAACATTGACTTTCTAACTGTGAAAAACTTTCTAATTCAAACACAAATTATGCACAAATATATTTTTATTGAAAGCTGTACTACGGCCTTCAACCCAGTGGCTCATAAACTGGTTTAGGAACCCAGTTCTCCCTGCTGTAGAACTCAGCCTCCCTTCTAGTAAAGGCAAGAGAAGACCAGATTATCTTAGACAGGGGTTTGGAGTCCACAGAGTGGACTGAGTGGCTGAAGTGACTCAAGAAGTACCATAAGTCAGTTTGTGTGAGAAGTCAGGCAAAAAAAGAAAGATTGCATTACTGTACATCAGGAGTAAATGTCTAGGTGAAAAACGAAAAAAAAAAGAAAAGAAGACAGTTAAAATACTTAATCTTTAAAAGAAAATTTTAAAGAATTTTAATAAAAAATCATCTGGGCTTGTGCAGAGAGAAAAATCAATGAGATCTAACAAAAGACTCAACTGGGACTGTGTTAAAAGCTGTGTGTGACCACTTGATTGAGTATACAATAGAAAACGATAGACACTGGGATTTTAAAAAACCAGTATGACATATGTTAAATAATGTAGTCTTGCCAGCTTTTTGGAACCATTGATGTGTTTCCCTGCTCTTTTCAAGCAGCTTAAATGGTAGTGAGTTATGTATAAAACAAGTGGACATTTGAAGCTGGAGAGATTTTTATTGTCAGGAGCAACAAAGTTTAAAAAGAGTTGGCTTTCATTATAGATTCTATAGCAGGATTAATTTTTAGCATTTCAGTATTTCTAAACTATGGGGATTTTTTAAAGACTTTACACATTACAACCATTACAGAAGAATAAAATCAATTCTATATATAAAGTTATTAGGTTACTTTTATTTCTGTACTGTATGCATTTCACTGGTTGTTTCGGAAACATTAAAAAAAAAAAAATCTCTTTTGCAAGATACTGCTCAAATTTTGTTGAAGATTTCACCAGTTTACCACCTAAGGTAAACTGAGATGTTTTGCTATGTGTTTTGCAGGCACATTGGTCTTCTAGCAGGGTGTTTATTGAAATACTATTTCTTATGATTGTCAGGTAAGCCTGAGAGTTATCTAAGTAGGAGTATTATCATTCTCATTTGTCCATTACCTTGACCCCATCACTCATCTTCTTCCTCTTAAAAGATATATAAATACCAAATAAATTAAAAAGAAGGCTGACATTTGGAGATTGCCATAGTCTTCAGCTTTCAAAGGTGATGAATATCTGGACTTTCTGCTGACTGTGAAGTGAGCAGAGTGAAGTTTTCTAAGAGTCATTCACAGGAGTTTACAAAATGAATATTCTTATTTATTCATGGTAAAAAACTCTCTGTTTTTTAAAAAAAATCATACCAAAATCTGAAACCTCTGTCTTATTACTTACTGTGTAGGGACCTTTCTGTTAGTTGGATACTGGAATAGCCAAGGAATACATAGTTCCTGTACATCATGCAGGACTGCTTATATAGAAGTATATTGACACGTAGGGCTAGATGATTTCTGTATGAGCAAAGCATGCCTTCAAGAAGCTTGAGTGCATCTCCATCTGTACAGCACTAACAGTTAACTGGAAGATGACTAAGCCCCTTAAAATGCTCAACTCAAGTAGAGAAATGCTATATCAAAGTCTGTAAATGGCAAAGTAAAGCAGACAGGCCCATAAATTTTGATGTCAAAATATTGCCACAGATGCTCCCTCTTTGGACACTATTTTCTTTAGACATGCCCAGCTATCACGGCATATCTGAACTTATGTTTAGAGCTTTAATAAATGTCTGACTTCATTTTTAAAAAGAACGGACAAGAGGTCATTGACAGAAACCACACCAGTTAGTTCTTAAGACATAAGAACTGTTCTGATTATATTACATTTGGATTTATACTGTTAAGCTGAATGATGAGAAAATTGCCAAAGAAATCATATAAAGCGTATAAATCTGACATGGAACAGAAGACTTGCTTGGTTTCTTGATTTCTTGCTTTGCGACTTTGTCTTGCTTTCTTGTTTTGTCTTGCTTTCTTGCTTTGTCTTGCTTTCTTGCATTCATGCTTTTCCTGCTTCTCCCTCTCTCTCCACTCTTTTCTGTTCTGCATAAGTGAAACCAGAATCAGATCTTGAGGGCATATTCCTAAGTAAATGTATTTAGAGCGGAGTCTGGGATGAAACGATGCCCCCCCACTGAAACTGACAGTGGAACTCCTATTTACTTTAAAAAGGGCAAAAATTCACCCAGGAGAGCAGTCTAGCTCTTGTAAGAAAGTAGTCCATCAAAGACTGGTGGGGAAATAGAAAATTTATTACTAAACAGTACATGGAAGCAGCATTATATCTGAGAACACGTGTGCAAAAATCACGAAATTTAATATTATAGTTCCCATAGCAACAATAACTGTGCCACATTGCACACTTCTAAGTAGGTGTCATTTCTATGAAAGCATGTAGTACAATAAAAAAGTATTTGATATGCAGTGTATGAGAAGAAGGAGCTATATGGTCTATAAAATTGAGTTGCTTTATGTTGGTGTATTTAAATTATTAGGTATTTTTTCAACAGATTGAGTAATTGCTATCTAGTTTAATTTTCATATCTCATATTGCACGACTATTAGTGCCCTGAAGATAAGACAATAATCTGAACAATGTTTTAGACTTTTTGCTTGTTCAGATTTTGGTAGCTGATAAGATATTTGATAGAGTACATATCATGGCAGTAGCTTTTTTGGGGAGAAAAAAATATCCAAAAATATTTTTTAATCAATAGGTGAGACTTAAATTTTAAAAGTCAGGAGAAATTTGAACCAGAGACCCCATGGCAGGGGGATTGGAACTAGATGATCTTTAAAGTCCCTTCCAACTCAATCCATTATATGATTTAGAAATGAGAAAGTTCTCTTTTCTGAGCTATCTAGCTTTTCAGGGAAGGTATGTTATTGTACAAGATTCAAGCCCCTTGAGGTAAAGATAGTATCATCACATTCATGCATTGCTGAGCATGTGTTGACAGTACTGAAAAGAAATATAATATCTGCTTGAACAAGTGTCCTGTTTATATTCTTGGCATTCAGTTTACCATTTTACCTTTTCCTGTCCTTCCTCTCTTGCAGTCCATTGATTGATATTATGCATCAAACAAGCATAAAAATGTAAAGCTGATACAAGAGGTACTGGTATATGAAATTCAGGATTTTCTTGAGGTTTTCTCACTAAAGATGTGTTAGCTATTAATAATAAGACTAGTCAAATATTTGTCTGATGGATGGTGAAGTATTATCTGTACAGAAAACACAAAAGGACTAATGAGAAATTCTTCTTTGGCTCAGCTACTCCTGCTTTTAGCAGGTTAGTAGGTCTAACCAAGTCCTGAAGAAGCCTTTTCTGGACTTCTGAAAATGTAGCCATTCTAGACTGGACTTCTAGAAAACACTGCAATTTTCTAGACATTTGATAAGCGAGAAAAACTCCTCTCTGAATTCAGTATTCTTGAATTCCAAATTTGTTCATAAAGCAACAGGTGTAATAGCACCATGGTTCACAGGAATGCACCCGCTGGGGCTCCTACCTGTAAAAGCAGTATATCAGAAAATAGCTTGCTTGTTTGCTTGCTGTCTTGTAAGGAGTGGGGGTAAATAGTTCCCAAGTGCTTCCTGGTTGTTATGAAACAAATTATTTTCCTGTTCTTTTAATTCCACACTTTTTGCGAAAATAAAGTAATGTATAGTATTCATTCCATAAGTTATGTTTTCTGGATAGAGACTGAAGTCTTTTATGTGATTCATCTTCCAAACATACAGCAGTCAAACTCTCAGACTGAGCACCGAGTTTCATAATAGCCATAAATGCTTTAAATTGAAATGTGAGACGGAAGTGATCCATTACATTACGAAAACTTGGTGTCATTGAAACCTACAGAAAACTAAAAATTGTAGTTGTACCTCCTGTACCAGCTGTATATCAACTGAATACAAATGGTCTGTACCTCAGAACATTATGTACTCGTCCAGTCCTGTTACTGACCAGTCTACAAAATACCCCGTCTCTTACAATTAATCTGGAGCTAGATTTCGCTCTAAAATATTTAGTTTTCTTTCCTGCTGTCTATCTTCCTTAGCTTTTGTACTTTCTTTTTTTTGTGTGATATAGTAGTGGTAATAAATGCTAATGCTAATGTTATGGACCCAGGAAATGTTCCTTTACTGGTAGCTTATGCTGTAAATTACCCATTCCAGACTTTTAGTAATGTTTTCATGATTTTTTTTTTTTTCAGTGTGTTCAAAAGCTGCTATCCATGTCTTGCACTTGAAGTCCATTTATGGTATATGTATCATTCACACATACATATTGTTTCCCAATTATCTCTAACCACAGGACTATCAAACAAGTCTGGAGTTGTACTTTCCTGCATGGAAAAAAAGTACTGATTTTCCTAATTTCTTCAGCCTGAAAATCCAATGCTTTCACCAATTTAATGCCTTATCGCCTACCTTTTACTGGGTTGGTGCTTGTACTAATGTGCTCTCAGAGGCACTATATTTTTTATCAGAAAGGTTGTCATTCTTGAGAAGCAGGTGTGGACAGCAGCAGAGAGCTGTGTTGACAAAGGAATTTGCAGATAAAGAATATGCTTTAATGTGCTTTTCACAAAGCTACGCTTTGCAAACCAGTTTATGAAATGGCTGCATCTCAGAGGTATGGAGGAATCTGTCTGGCTGTTGGAAGTAAATGAGCTCCTATGAGGAGAGTAGAGATCACAGAATCACAGAATTAGCTAGGTTGGAAAGACATTTGAGGTCAACAAGTCCAACCTATGACCTTACACCGCCTTAGCAACTAAACCATGTCATTAAGTGCCACATCCAATCTTTCTTTAAACACCTTGAGGAACAGTGACTCCACCACCTCCCCGGGCAGCCCATACAGTTTAAGAGACAGCTCTACAGAAGGGCTGTATCACAGTGAAACAGTGCTCAAGGTTTTGTGCTGTGTTCAGTAGGAAAGGACACTAAGAATTTATTGGACAGATCAATCACCCCTTTCTAGGTGTGTCTGTCACCATAAGTATTTCTTGGGGTTGTTGGGAAAAAATTGTGGGACAGGTCTAACATATATTAGCCATTTCTTTGAGGAAGCATAAAGGAAGGGGGGAAGTGGATAAAAGGTGGTATAAAGGCTTGTAGAAATATAAGAAGAAAAATAACAAAAATAAAGAAAAAACTAAAGCTACAGAAGTCTGAAATAGAAGTTACTGGTTTGACTGCTGTGAATCTAGTCTCTTATTTTCAGGTTTCCCTATAGATGTTTTTAAGCTGTTATTGGTATAACTGGGAAGTCGCTTAGCACTGGCAGTGTGAAAGACTGGGTTTGAAATCCTGCTTTCTACTTCCTCCTCAGTATCTCTACTGGTAGATAGTTTTGATGTTGCTAATATTTTTTCTTAGTAAAGCAAGTGTTGTAGTATTTCCACAGCAATATAGCAGGTAGCTTTTTAGATATGAGGATTATTTCAGATCTACCAGCTGGTTTTGCTGGTTATTGCTTTCTACTGATTTTCCATACTGAGGTACTTGTTGTAACTCATCAGCTCAGAAGCTGAAAAATGAACTGGTTGTGCACTGGAGAAAAGCACATATTGTGCTTTTATGTCTTAGGAATTTTGCCAATAGGACATAACGAAGTATGAATGTCCCTCTTCTAAACTAGATGTTAACTAATTCGTTGAATAGGAAAAGCTGGGAATTGCCTGGCAATGACTCTTGCTTTCCTGTGCAACATTTCCCTGCTTGCTCTCTCTCAAGGGCTGGTGAATTAAAATAGAGGCATCCTCACAAGAAATTCATGTGTGCATTTTTTGCTTTGAATCAAATGTTTGAAGGGTTTTTTGAGCTGTCACGTGTCTGTCAGATTATTCCTCTTTCTGTTGTAAAGATTCTCTGCTATGACAGAGAGAATGACTTGCTGAGGATTATACAGTACCGCTTCCTTGCATAGCTGGGCATGAGGAATTAATTACAATCTTAATGCTCAGCAGAAGTGACAGATTATGACTGATGGGGAATTGTGCTGGAGCAGCTCATCTGAAAGAAAGGCAAGGGAATCTGGCTCCCTTGGCTCCCCTTGCACTATTGGAAAGTATGTATATTTTAAAGCATGGCAATGCAATAGGAGTTCCCTCAGCCCAGCCCTACACTCCAGTGAAATATGCAGACCTTAGATTGCTTCTCTGCTATATGCCAGTATTTTATCTTTCACACAGACACATTCCCAGAGGCCACGATGCGTCTCTGTCTGGCCATTGAAGAGCTGAGGAAAAAGGTCCAACATCTGAGATAGAAGCTCTCACTGCTGGTAGTTGTGACTGACTCGGTGTGTGTGGCACCAAAACCATGTTGTTTTAATCCTACCTCCTTTTCTGTGGTGATGTACCTTCATTCCTGTGGGGAAAAACTTCTGCAAAGCCACTCATCTACGGACTTGAAGGAAGAAGCCAGTGGAAATGTTAATATCAGTATTTCTGCTTTTCTCTTTGTGGTCAATTGCCCCTGGTTCGGAAAAAACGGTTGTTTTTTTCTAGTGTTGAAGAACAAGCATGAGGAGATGGGACTGGGTCTTGTACACCTAAGTTATTAGAGCAATGTATACAAATGATTTTCTCTTAATGTATTATAGTAACAACGATTGCTGGAAAAAAATAAAGAGAACAATTACAGTTAAAACCAGTCCTTATAAATAAAGCCATACAAGTGGTCAAATAAGGTAGATGGGGTCTTGTTTGTCACTTAGGAAATCTGAGTTTTGTTGAACAGCCTCGCACAAACCTGTTAATCTTCATTGCAGATTATTTTACTAGATGTGGATAGTAATGCTAAATCTTCCCTACCTTTTACCAGCTTCTCTATATGGATAGTAAAGTCTTCCACACGGAAGCTATATTATAGCTATATTATATCATCCTAAGAACAAAATGACAAGCATATGAGGAGCCTCATTTTGGTTAGGACAACATTGCAAAGTTCTATGGGAACATACAAAAAATTTCTGCTGGTTTGAGTCACCAGCCTATGAAAACTGATTTAATGAGCTAAACCTGAAATTTGTAATCTTTAAATAGTTTAATTCTACAAAACATTAGACTGAACTCTTATTCTTGATCCTTTTGCTTTTCCTGATACCTGTAAAGTTTCAACTTTAAAATGTATACTGACAAAAGGCAATGATAATTTTCAGAGTAATGTTCAAGTAGTGATACATTTCATGTTGATCAGTTTTTCTTCTTTCTCACACCTCAGATTCAGCTTTTGGCTGAATTACTGACCCTTACACTTTACTAAAGCAGGTAGAGCCTGATATTCATTATTTCAAAATACGTTTGGCAACATATACTTTTTCGTGTTTCAATCCTAAATTATAAATTTCTTCTGGTCATCATTAGTAGAAATAGTTTTGACTTTTATTGTTTTTTTTCTTCTTTTCTGTGGTTTATAAATAAGAATTTAGAGTTTGTGTCTGTCTCAGGCTATTTTGACTAGGAGACTTCCTATCATTGTACTCTCACTTATTTAGAACCTTCTGATCGTGCTGATAACACTTCTCTTTCCAGAAATACCAGCATGCTGGAATTTTCTGTTGCTATACAAAAATATCTATTTTTTCCCAGTTTCATAATCCAAGAGTGTAAAGCAAAGTCAGAAATACTTCCTTTGTAACACTTTGTGTTTTAAAAAAAGAAATTAAAAAATTCCCTTCTTGACAAGTATTTCTTAACACTAAAAGACTCAGTAGACTGTTCAGCATACTTGTGTTCCTGCTAACACAAGGGAATGACAAGGAAGTTACTGTTATGGCAAGACACAGAATTAGGTTCTCTGTTGATATTTAAAATGATCAAAGAATAATTCTGAGGGCTTTTTAAATAATTACTGTTGAATGAACATTTTCTTGGTTCAGTAACATTAAATGGGAAAACATACTTGAGAAAGAGAGTATGAGAAATACAGCAGTTTAATGAAATATCAATTGACTCGGTGCTGTGAGGTAACTGAATGCAGTGGAACTATTAATAAGGGCAATGCCCTTTCCTTTTGCAGGTAATTCAGATTATTGTTTTGACGATCTTTGGTTTGAAAATTTTACTGCTTTGCAGGCTTGTTCTTTTAACAAAATGGTATGAAAAAGTGGTTTGAGAAAAAAGAAAACTGGTATTAAGATCTATTCCTGAGAGCAAAGATCACCTGTCTAAATTTTTTAGGCTCCATGAAGCACTTCTTTACTATTTCCCAGCACTGGACTGCATGTAACTGAGCTCTTCCAGAAAAGAATATTTATACACGAGCTCATGTGGCAAACAGTAGGCTGCTTTGAAAAGTATTAGACATTTCCTAATTTAAGGATTTCTCCTTATTAGATTTCGACTGATCTAAATTGTAATTCCAAATCTGAAAAACTAAGAAAATACTCAAAATATAGAGCTGCCTTAGCAGTGTAGAAGTATAATACCCCTAAATGATGCAGTCAGTTCTTGCTTCTTGAGACATGATTTTAAGGATGGACACAGAGGTTAAAAAGAACAAAAACAATGCTGATGGACCAGCTGAGCTATTCATCAAATCCCACAATACAGAGGCAGAGGCATTTTACGTGGACGATTGGTCTATAAAAGACAGAAGAATGTCTTTGTGCAGTAGATAGTTGAACTTCTGGAATTTGTTGCCCTAGGATGCTTTGAAGGCAGACAGTATAAGCAAATATAAAAATTGGTTAGGCAAATTCATGGATAACAGATCAGTAAATAGATACTAAAACAAATAGACAACGATGTACAATCAAACATGTCTGATAGATTAAATCTCGTTGCTCATGGAGAGTAATGAGGCTAATGTGCTTTACCTGGGCACTGTCTGCTTTTCCAGTTGTCTGGAGACAGACTATTGGGCTATAAGGACTGCTGCTCAGACACAGAAATAAGGCATTTCTTATAATCTTCATAAAAGATTAATGATGAGTAATGATTTTTGGATATACCATAACATTATCTTAAACACCAAGAAAAAATAGCATCTATGTTTAGATATGAATCTAATAACAAGAAGATATTTTTCATGATGCTTACTTCACGTTGCAATTTTTAATTTCTATAATTTGAAAGTTCAGTCTGAAAGAGCACCACCAGTTCAAAAGTAGGTATCTTCAGTCTGATCTACATATATATGCTCGTATCTTTTAACAGAAGACGTATGAAACCTGTAATTTTTTAGGTTTTTTAAGCAAGTTTTTCAGATTAAAATCAGGCAAGTCTAAAGCCAAAGCAAGCTTTTGTGACAATTGTTCTTGTTGCATGAGATAAAGATAGGGGGGAAAAAAGTAAAGATAAACCCACTTCTTTCTGTGTTTAGTTTATTTTTGAAATTTTAGGAAAGTTTGTGATTATGTTGTGTGAAATTTCATACTGATCTTAGTTTCCATTATATTTCCCAAAGTATGACCAGTGTTCTAAAGCCTTTGCTCACTGTGTAAATATTTTTACTTAATTTTTCCTTGGTTATCTCAGATTTTTTCTCAGCAGAAAGTAAGGTATTTTTAATACACCTTTATTAATATTATACTATAGTATATTATTACTATTATTATTTTTAATACAGCTTTATTACTAAAAATAACTTTTCTTACATATTTGAAATAAAACAATTGAAATGTTTTTTGCATTTCAAAACCCATATTCATAACTTCTTTCATAAAAATAATAATTTATTTATCCATACTGAGTTAATATTTTTTATTATTTACTTGTAAGCTTCTCAATTATCTTTTTGATAGTAGTGTTCTTTAAAAAAGAAAGTACACTTCTAAAGGAAAAGCAATAAAAGGCATTTTTAAATATTCCCTAACAAACATTAATAGAAGGAGATGTGAAGTTTCAGGCTTCTGTTGTACAAAGAATAACAACTCTCCCTCTTCCATGCATTAAAACAAAACAAAACAAAACAAAACATCTTGAAAACACTAATTACATTAAGGGTACCACATTTTGCATATGCTGCCTGAAGCAGATTAGAAAATTTTAATACCTTTGGTTAGTCCTAAGCAATAAAGAAATTATAGCAATTAGCTCCTATGTGAGAGGTGTGCGTCTAGGGAATTATTTCTTGCAGTCGGCCCTAGGCAGAGGTATTGCCAGACTCTTTTAGCAGTCACAGGTCTGCAAGAATCTGGCCCAGTAAGCTGTAACAGTGATGAGGAGGCAATGCTGCTATGACCACCTCTGTCACCACTTTTTGAAAATAAGAGCGTTATTCTTCATTCGGCATTTCCATAGGAGAGGAACAGGCCAACAGGGTTGTCGAAGGTGATAGATGCCGTGGTTTTCCCCTCTGGGATACAAAGAATTTTAAAACCTTTTTTTTTTTCTCCTCTGCTGCTGTACACCTCTTCTTCCTCCTCTCACAGAGCCTGTTTGTTGGAAGACTGGCATGGGCAGCAACCTCCACTCTAAGGCTGAGTAAATACACAGGATAGGTAACCAAAGGTCAGCCTGCAGCCTCTGCCTTAACAGTTTCTGCCACAAAAGAAATGGCAGAAGAACTGCTAAGGGAGAGGATCTGGGTGAGTAGAAAAAGTGAGTTCAAAGAGGAAGAATTTTATAGAGAGCTGTGTTTAATAACTGCAGATTGTGCTGGCTAGAGTTTTGCTGCTGAGTCGAATTTTAAAATCCACAACTTAAAATCTAGAAAAAAGTTTGATCATCTCTTTTCTTAGGCTGGCATAGGCATTACTGAGAGGAGCATTTCTACATATGTTGCAGAAAGAGAGAAAAAGGAAACCATTATGTATCAGGTGAAATTTTCATCTTAGTAGTACCCTAAATCTTAACTTTTGAAGTTCACTTCAAAACCTTTGTCTTTCACTCCTTAAAATGTGCCTGAAACTAAAATGTTCCCAGTTAATTCAATATTAATAAAAAGAGGGTGTAGGGTGCAGGAATTAATACTTTTGATAGCAGTACCTCTTTGGTCTGTATGTGCCCTCCCATTCCTACAGCTGTAAATTTTCCAATTTGACCATGATGTCAGGGTTTGGTAATTCACTTAGATGACCTAGAATAGCTAGTAAGTTTTTACCTTGGTAAAATGATGAAGCTAATGATAATGAGTCTAACAAATTATTCCCATCTAATATATGATATAATATGATACTGTTAATATCTGCTAATAATATTGGCAAAAACCTGTCATGTTGATTATCTATATAATCTAGTAGAGAAATGTGAGACGATAATGAAATGATACACTTATTTGGTTAATGGGACTTTAATCAAAAGAACCAAAGTGAATAATTTTCATAATCTTAACTTGAAAGGGCACAGTGTTGGCAGTTGGAATCAGACAGATTCACAAGTGAAAAATTTGTAGAGAAAAATGAGATATTGTATGTTTTCTTTCCCCTGAATCAATAAACTGGTTAGCCATCTAAATGAAAGTTATTCAACCAATAAGTATTGCTCTGTTTTTCAACATAAAATTACTGTTTTGTATTTGTTGCAAATTTTATCCTGAAAATAATTATAGTTCTTCTGATTAAGAGTATAAGGTAGGGAAAAGAATGAAGTAGTTTCAGTATTCCAAATGGGAGTCACAGATTTGTGTAAAAGTGTGTAGCAACTTCTATTCACATGCATACAATATATACAGTCATCTTTAGATAGTATCCACTGTTGAATAAATTGAAAAATACATATTGATTTTAAATATAGAATTTTCTAATACTAATTTTAAATAATAATGCTCTCAATCTAGTTAGAGGTAGTAATGTAAGTTATATATGGACCTTGAAATGTCTTCGAACAGATTTTCCGCAGTACCACTTTTGCAGTATTTTGCTTTACGTTTAATCAATCTGGAAAAAAAGCCCAAACAAAACAAAACCCAAACCCAAAGAAACAATAACAAGAACCCTCCCCCCCATAAAACAACAAACAAAACACCCCTAACCCAACCCAGATTCTGGACTTATCTCTATTATTTCAGAAACAGGTTTGCAGAAGTCATCCATAGCTTCATTAAAATTCACCAAAATTGTGTTTTCCTGAATGGGTTGAGGAGATCTGCTGTGGAAAGGATCATAAAATGAGAATGCTGCTAGTACTAGAACAGATGAAAAACATCCAGGGAAAAGAAAGCGGCACACAATATAAAGGGTATAGGGTAGAAGGCCCAAGAACAAAACTATTCACAGATGTTATAGGAAAAAGTGATAAAGTTGTCTCTGTGAGGGAAGCTACTGCTTGTTCATCTTTCTCAGCAGTGGGAGCAAAATTGGTTCTGCATTGCCGGCACGAGCAATATTCAATGCTTCATATAGCCACATGCCTCCTGACTAGGTAAGCAAAACTCTCAGGAACAGAGGGAAATTCCTGTGCTGCTGAGTGTTATTTGCATGGTGATCTGCAGTTGCCTTTTACAGTTTCTGAAGGAAGGTAGTATGAATGGAAAAAAATACAGAAAGACAATGTGAGGCTTGGAAATGGGAATCATAAAAAGTGACTGCAAATGAATGAAAAGAAATTTTACCCAAGAAGAAATTCTTTCCTTAAAATCCAGATCACCTGGCATTGCTGGTAAGTGCTGCCTCTACAGCTCTACAGTTCACAAGACCTAGAAAAGAACTTCTGTCAGCTGTAGCTTTTGTGAATCAACTTACGGAATGCTTGCCAGCACCAGTGTAACAGACCTTTGTGATACAAATACCTACCTACCGGTAAAAGTATCAAGAGAGGTGAAACCTAGGCCCCAGATATGCACTATATCTTTAAAGCACAGGAAAATAAAATAAATTCTAGAGGTGCTATCAATTCACATCATTATAATCCAAGATCAAATTAAATTATAGCTTTGGGAAACATTCTTAGTGAATGGCGGAAATCATGAAAGTCTTCTTCAGAAAGAGATATATATGAACATAAAAAGCATTGAGATAAAGCATTTATTTCATCATGTATATTGATCATACAGAACAGCAGCAGTTCCATAGCTGCTTCCTCATAAAAAGGCTTAAGAGTATTCTGGGGATCTTTTGAAAATTCAGGAAAGAAAGGAAGAAAAAAAGAACCGGAAAAGAAACAACAGAAAAATGAATTGCATTGACATATGCCTTGAACATAAACTTGAGCAATTATCTGGGAAATTATGTGATAATAAGAGAGTTAAGAGACATTAATTGCTCCTTCTAGGTCTTTGGTATGTTTTGGTAAAATATATCTGGATTCAGAGGTATGATTAGCATTCTTTTCTGGGAAATTGATCTATCAAGGATACTTTGGCTCAAAGCAATGATGCCATAAATTTTGTTAATCTCACAAGCAATGATCTCACATCTTTTCACTCTTATAATTATTTCTAGTCTCTTTTTTGTTACAGTGCCCTCTCTGATACAAAATGGGGTGTTAACAAGGGAATGTCAGGCTTGAAATGAGTCTAATCTCTCTAGTAGATGAGCTAGTGTATTCTTTGTCCTTTCAGTCATATTATCATTTTAGATAAATATGAAGAAATCCAGTAATTTTCCTGAATACCGTGTACTTTAAAAGTTGTTAACTGCATTATGATGATGCTGGTGAAGCATGTAATGGGTAAATCACTATTTTTTTTAAGAATTACATGCATTGTGAGAAATTATCTAATTAATGAAGCAGAGCTACAAACATCTCCTGTACTTTCTGTATCAGATTTCTACTTATTCGTAGCACTGTTGAGTTATAGGAACCTGCACTGGTGCACTTTGGTAGGAATGCTTTAGCTGGGAAAAAAGAGATAGCGTTTGTAGTTCAGCTTGCTTTCACTGCTTTGCTTATTTATTAAAAACGGGGTGTTTTTGTAATCAAAATTTTGTTCCAAATGAGGATACTAGTAAATTAGTATTCATTTCTCCTGAGACTTCAAAATATTTAATGGCAAAATGTAAAACAGTGTTTATGCAATCAAAAATTTGCCCAATTTTCTGCAGAGATAATCACTGCCTCCATAATGGCTATACCTAATCTCACTGAATAGAAGTATTTTGTTTCAGATTCTGTCATTTCTGTCATTTAGGCGTGTCTTCCTTTGGTATAGATATATATATATATATTCCTTTGGTATATATGTATATATATTCCCTTCTCAATATATCAGGTCTGGCAATGCTTATGAAGCAATATCCGAAGCATTAGGGCTCCTCCAGCACTTTCCAGGTTCTGAGTTTGGATGCATTTTTTATAGTCAGGCCTCTCAATAACTGGTGGATCTGCAGCTTATAAGGAAAATAAATTTCAGCTCTGAGGCAAAAGTTAATAGCTGCACAAAACTGGAGAATATTCCCTAACCTATTTACTTACTCTCATGCATAGTCTGTAGCTGGCCTTCAGAAAAAAAATATTTAGTTGCTTCATATATGTAACCCTGCCTTTATATCTTTAGGTATGTGTAAGGGAAGAGTTAAAGTAGAAAGGCACAGATGGCTGTATGTGTGTGTTGGAAGTGAAAAAGGAGATTTCTTAGGAGCTGGAAGGTGTTTAGTGTCATGTGTAAGATTCCCTGCAGTGATACTAATAAAACTTACATGTTATATTTCAGTAAGGTTCATGTTTTGGGATCTGGGTGTCTCTTGAAATTGAATATCTTAGTATTTGTTCATTCTGCAAATTTGATTAAGATGGATGTATGTGGAAGAAATTTCACATTGTGGTGTGTTGACCCTGGCTAGATGCCAGGTGCCCACCAAAGCTGCTTATCACTCTCCTCCTCAGCTGGACATGAGAGGAAAAATAGAACAAAAGGCCGGTGGGTGGGGATAAGGACAAGCAGAGATCACTCATCAGTTACCATCCTGGGCAAAATGGACTCAGCTTGGGGAAATTAGCATGTTTTATTACCAAGCAAATCAGGGTAAGATAAAGAGAAATAAACCCAAATCCTTAAAACACCTCCCCATCCCTCTCTTCTTCCTTGGCTCAACTTTACTTTCTATTTTTTCTCCCTCTTCCCACCCAGTGGTGGAGGGGAACATGGAATGGGTGTTGTGATCATTTAATCACATCTCTGCTGCTCCTTCCCCCTCAGGGAAAGGACTCCTCCCACTCTTCTCCTGCTTGATCTTGGTGTTCCTCTGATGGGACAGTCTCCAACATGAAATTTTCCAACGTGACTCCTTCTCACACTTTGCAGTTCTTCATGAACTCCAGCATGGGTCCCTTCCATTCAGTGCAGTCCTTCAGGAACAGACTGCTGTAGTGTGGGTCCTCTGTGGGGTAACAAGTCCTGTAAGAAAACCTGCTCCAGCATGGACTACTCTCTCCATATACCCACTGGTCCTGCCAGGAGCTTGCTTCAGAGTGGGCTTCCCATGGGGTCACAGCCTCCTTCAAGCATCTACTTGCTCCAGTGTGGGTTCTTCCGTGGGCTGCAGGTGGATCTCTACTCCACCATGGACCTCAACGGGCTGCAGGGGGACAGCCTGACTCACCAGGGTCTGCACCGGGATCTGAAAGGGAATCTCTGCTCTGGTACCTTGAGCACCTCCTTCTCCTTCTTCACTGACTCTGGTGTGTGCAGAGCTGTAACATATATTATCACTCTCTTGGTGAAATTACCATTGTACAGCAACTTTTCCCCCTTTTTCACTCTGTTATCCCACGGGCCCTATCACTATTGCTGATGGGCTCGGCCATGGCCAGCAGCAGGTCCATCTTGGAGCTGGCCAGCACTGGTCTTTTTGGACATGGGGGAAGCTTGTGACCACTTCTCACAGAGCCACGCCTGTAGACTTCGTACTACCAAAACCTGGCCACGCAAACCCGATAAACACGTACAGCAGTTCATGTTGCTTGGAGAAAGTTGTTCTCAGGTATGATAGAGACCACCTATTTTACAAAAGAGTTTGTATTGGTTTTATATCTCCTCTGCAAACACGACATTATCTACAGTGTCTGTTCCCTGATGACACCCAAAGATATGCAGATTGCTGAGACCTTTGGGTTTCTCAAGGTCGAATCAAACTGAAGGCAATCGTTCCTCATCCAGCTTAGCTGAGCCAAGTTACTTGCTTTGGCACTGCTACCGCATCCTAAAAAAGCAGATTTTTCTTGCTCGTGGGCAGGTGGTTAGAATATCATATAGAGCTCATTTTTGACTGTCAAGATTGAAATTATTTCTCAGCCAAGGATAGCTATAAGTACATCTGTTAGCTATTAAATTGTGGAGAAAAAAAAACAACTTTGGAAAGGTTCAAAATGTACCTTATATGTAAGAAAAAAGTAAATCAGAATTTCAGACCAACTTCTGTAAAAATGTCTAAAAAGATAACTGCAATTCCATTATGTTCTGAACGAGAAAATTACTGCAACTCTGGTAGACCCTGTTCTTAAGCCAGTGAGAGTTCAACTACAGTTTGAGCAACAGCAGCATAGGTGATTATTACTAATGCGTCAAAGACTTCAGTAAAACCTGAGTTGTTTTCTTTGCTCCTACCAGTATGGTTTTTAACAGATGCTTGGATTCTATATATCAAAATCTGCGTAATTTAATGTCTTTGCCTGTACTATTCCTAACTCAAAGCGTTTAAATGGGAAGAACAAGAGGTGTTAAACAGTTTTTATTTTTTCTTAAAAGATAGTGAAAGACTACTCTTCATTAGTAGGGGATTTATGAAGTTTAAGAGATTGTTCAGTAATTATAACTCATGCTAATCAACTAGATATGAAATTAACAAAAACTAAGTTAATTATTACTTACAGCAATTGTTCTCTTAAGAATTAATTCAGATATCTTCTAAATTTAATTAAAAACTTCATGCGTGAGAGCTGACAGAGGTCATGGTTACAGTCAGAGAAATGAGTCTAAGGACGCTCAACTAAGAAAGAAAAATAGAAGTTTGCATTGCTTTCAAAATATATGTTATGTTATTGACTGCAATTCCTTTGTAGCAAAGACCTCTCACAAGGAATTGATGTAAAATTCCTGATGAGCTAAGAGTGCTTTAAACTGATATTTGTCTTGAGGATCTTAAGTTTTGCAGCCATTGTTGAAGAGTGCTAGAAGCATTCCAAAGTATTTTTTGACTTTGTATTGTATTTTTTTTTCACTGAACTATTGATCATTACACTTAAAACTGTTATGCATTTACATAGATCTAAATCCCCAAAGCTGATGGCAGTAGTCCACAAGGATATCCTTGAGAAAAAGGGTGGAGTCAACACTTTTCAGAAATAATGTTTGTGTTAGTAATTCGGCCTTGTAAGATTGCACAAAAAGGTGGACAACAGTTTTATTTCAGCAGGTCTAGCTAAAATGTTTAGCTGCTAGTGAAACAAATGAAATGGTAGTTTGTACATTTGGATCAGGAACCATACTGCCCATGTACCACACACATGTGGTCTCTTCCTTGCAATTTAGGCCAGAGATTAAAATTTCTGCAGGATTCGTGGAAGAGAGGTCCAATGACTAATTTTGACTATGAATTAATTTGGGTTCTCCTCTTAGGAAAGAAAACCAAGTTTGTGGGTTTTTATTTTAAAGATGTCAACATAGTCCTTGCAAGAGTGATTAAAAATAACCTACCATTGTGAGCCAAACATGGCTTTCCAAAGCCTGTAGTCTGGTTTGTTTGCAGGAATAGTTTATTGATCTATTGTGGAGTAATTCAACAATGAAATAATTTTAAAAATTAAAACCAATATCAGGAAACAGATGATCCAGTTCACTATAACACGAGCCTTTTCTGTGGTTTGTTATTAATGCATGCACTGAAAATCTCGAGTAAAACTTTGTTTTCAGACTCCGGAGTGTTACACAGGACAGTGTTTGCAGTAGTATTGCTAGAGAGAATACAAAGTCCCCAGATAACTGCCTTATACAAATACTACAGTAATATTTTTAAGGAATTGTTTTAGGAAAATAGATTTTCTTGCCTCTTTTCTGTTCACAGGTATGCAGGTACTTAGTTTTTACAATATATCTTTTTTTTTTCTATTGAGCCTACATGTGGGAAAAATCTGATGATTTAAATAACCCATACATGAAACGGCGAAAGGTTTTACATTTAACAGCTGAGTTTAAGGGATTTATCTATGAAGTATCACTCCTATCTACTAAAGCAGATAATTAGAACTGCTGCTTTTGTTTCTTTTCTATTTCTTTTTTCTCACCTATTCCCTTAATATGTTTATTAACATTGTAAAGTCTAATTCTATTTCCTCTAAGTAAAAACTACTTGTGTACAATAATCTGCTTTTTTCGGTATGAGAATTCATATATAATTCCTCTTTAATCACTACAAGAGACTTCATTTTTGCATAATTGTAGAAAAATATTCTAGTTTATGATGCTTGTTTCAAGCGTAGAAAAGAAATATGTATTTACTATGTTTTAGAAATAATAACGAGAACCAATTACAGTTACTGCACTCTGTAATGTTTTTCTTTTTGCCTTAGGCCTTAGAGAACAAACCATACACTTGTGTTAAACCTTTAGATTTTCATAGGCTCTCTGGAAACCTTTGCAAGACGTATCCATGCAGACCATCCTTTTTTCCTCCGATTTTGTTTCTAAGTACTTACTACAAAACTTTTTTTTCATTCCTCTTAGTGATTTCCTAATCATAATAAAGGAGGAGATTATTTGGAGATAAGAGATTGTGTCTGGTCTGACATTGAGTCACTGACTGGAATTTGCCGTATTATTTTCCTGACATTTATGAGGTAAACATGCCAGCAGAATTAACATTCAAATCCTTTCACCCTTCTAAGTGAAATTCAGTCTCTTGTGCATGAAGTATGTAAGGGTGCAAAACTTTATCACAATATACTCTTGTGTATTCAGGATGATGAATGGAAGAGAAAATTAAATATTTTTTGAGCTATTGTTTGCCTTTATCACTGATGGAAGAGACCTGTTTAATAATTTTCAGAAGTGTCTAATCAAACAGCAGAATTAATGGACAACTCTCAACCTATACTTTAAAACATTTTACTAGTTAAACATATGATACTTTATAAAAGAAACTATCAATGAGATGAAGCATTATGAAATCTCAAAACATAAATAATTTTATTATTTATGTCCAAACTCTATGCCATATCTCTTTAAAATAAAAGGATTTGCATAGCAATAAATTGCTTTTTTAGCATGATTGAATTACTACAGCATAATCTTTGTGTTTAGGAAATCATATTTTTACCACCTAGGACAGTTTTACATTTTTGTTTTGAATGGTTTAGGAATTTAGTCTTGAATAATGTGTAATATGGAGCTGTTCTAGAAAAAATGAAGATCAGTCTTTTTCTTTTCTGCAAATAGGCTATTATTTGTTCAGCTTCCAATGAAAGTACATGTAGAAATTCCACTAGAATATAGTACTGGCATGCTCATCCTTTTAGCTGCCAAAAAATAGCTGTTTGAAAAAGCATTAGTCAGATTTTGTGACTTGCAAATAAAGCCATTATTATTTTTATTTGACTAATATAGTCAAAGTTAATAAAATGCACTTTTGAGGATTCCTTAATCATCTGATATTTCATGACCTCCAGGTTATTGATTAGCTTGTCCTTTTAACATACTCACCCTCCTCCCCAAGCAGAACAAACCTCCCAAAACCCAATTTTTTTCATTTTGACTTATGAATATTCTCGATTAGTGCTGTTGCACAGCTCAGCTGAATCTCCTGGTGAAGATGATTTTCTCTCTCCAGTTGATTTCTTTTTAGTTTTAGAGTGTGCTCCTTCTGCCTTCTGCTCTGAGGGCATATCTTCCAGACAGTGAAAAGCAATAAGCAGCTAGAGGCAACAAGCTAGATCAAAAGTCTGTTTCTGTCCATGGACAGACTTGTTTATTCAAAACTAAATAAGAGGTATCACTATTCGTAGTCCCATCTGTAAATGCTTCATCCAGGTAATAATTCAGCATGCATGACAATTGCTGTCTGGGGTTAAAGCACGACAACATCTCTGCATGAATGATTGCAGAATAACAGGTCCCATCTGAAAGAAAGCAAAAGTGTGCGGTAGAAGGCAGACTGGCATTGTGAAAATGACAGCTACTTGGGCAACTAAATACAGGAATTTTGTGTGCTCTGCACCTCAGCTTTAGTACTAATCTGTAGTTTGTCATTTTGTTATACTGGGACATGCTGCAGCAGTATGATTTTCTGTAGAGGATGGTATCAATGTCATTTTTCTTCATCACTTGGCCATCTCTTAAAGGATTCTTTTAAGTTTATCCTGTTTAGCTTGTTATGGCTGAACAAATCCTACCCCCAGGACAGAATCATTGCAGGAATCTAAGCTCTGAATCTGAGGCGGGGTCAGGTACAACAGCATATTTTTGATGAAGAAAAACAGTCGTAAACAGTATCTTCATGTGATGCAACATATATATGTTCACAGGTATTTATCCGAGATAAAATCTGATGGTTCAAAATTTTGTTACTACAGAGATGGAGTTAATAATCTGTTAATTATATATAACTGAAAAGTCTCTTCTTCCTTGTGATGTTATTTCTGACAAAACAATGTAGTAAGCAGGCCCTGGTAGTGCAACTAGCTCATACAAAATTTTTATATACTTTGACTTGAGCAACACTCTTGAAGTCCAAAGGACTTCAGTGCAGGTGTTTTTAAGCTGGTGTCGAGTTGTATGCAAGGTCAAATTCCAAACCCATAAATATGTGAATTTTCCTAACAAAACATTGTTGGGTTTGGTTTGTGGTTTTTTGGGGGGTTTCTTGGCGGTTTTGTTTTGTTTTTGTTATTGTTTTGTTGTTTTATTGTTTTGTTTTGGTTTTTTTTGTTGGTTTGGTTTTGGTTTTTTTTGGGTTATTTTTTAGTTTGTTTGTTTTTAAAATCTTTTTAACTAATCATTTTTTTCCAATTCTGCTTAGAACCATTGGATACAAAAAGAAGTACGTGAAAGTTCCACATGGTCATATTTGGGTGGAAGGGGATCACCACGGACACAGCTTTGACAGCAATGCTTTTGGTCCCGTAAGTCAATTCTCTGTATGTCACGCTTTGCAACTGAAAAACTGTGTGTATGTGAAACACAGCGAGTATGAATTGATTGTGATTGTAGTTTTATTATTTTTGTGAGAATTATTAGACTTTATAAAATATCTTGGTCAGCGGATATTGAGTTTTTTCTTAGCTATTATAAAAAGAATAAAGATGTCTTTCAATTCCCCACATGGAAGGAGGTGTGGTAGAGATTCTAAATTTGGAGGGATAAACTGGAATACTAGCCAGAGGGCGAGCCAGCTCCCTGTAGTTGACGGATGCTCCCTGAGGACATTTTACCAGCTGATATAATTTGGAATTATTCCCTCCTAGGAGCTTGGTCTTGCTTTAGTGCCAGTGCTGGGATAAAGAATTGGGAAACTGTAACCGTGCTTAACAAGTGTTAACTGGTAAATTGTTCAGTGGACAATAGTAGAGATATTTCAAAACTATTCCCAAAGTAAGTATTTAAATTTTCATTGTATATTGAATGAAAAGAAAATGTAGCCTGTAAAATCAGTCTCTTGAAGAGTAGAAGTGTGCATCTTTTCATCAGGAGAACAGTAAATTCTTTCTCTGAATTCTGGTTTGGGTTTGGTTTTGGCTTTGTTACACTTTGTATAGATTCTTGTTTCAGCTTAATCTAGCATGCAGGAAATAGTTGTATGAGATGTGTATCCTGCTGTGGAAATACGAACTCTTTTAGCCCTAGTCCACATGTAGGATTTTTCTATCTTTTTAACAGAGAATATTCCTCTAATATTATTTAAAAACCCACAGTTTGTCACGGGGAAGTTGTCAAGATTGGATTTTTCTACCCTGATGCATTTCACATCTATTTCATACAGAAGTCATCCCACTAACTAATTGAATTAATGACAAGAAGGACATCATGATTTTGTCTGGCTTCTTGAAGTTTAGCCCAATTTTTAAATTGAAGTGATTTGTTCTCAGGAAAAAACACAAAATAGGCCTACTGTCTGATTTGGAGTGTGTAATGTTGATGACTCTCTTTTAGTTTGTCTCACTTTTTTTGTGCTTGTATTTCTTGCTGGTTTTCATTATTATTTTCCTTCTACGATCTTCTAAGATTTCTAACATCTAGTTTTAGAGATTCTTTCCTGCAGAATCTAATTCAGTCTATCCTGTGCAAGTATCTCTTTCCTCCCTTAGTAAGCTTTTCTCTGTCACTCTCTGTTCCCAACATAAACCTTAGTCATAAATCCACTAATCTTCTTTTCACTTACAAATATATTGCCAATGTAGACTCAGAACATAAAGAACATTTAGCAGTTGGACATTGGTTTCAGATTTACAGCAGCTCACACAGAAATTCACACAAGGTAAAATCCTCAAGATAGGCACCATGCAGCTTTTATGCAAGATGAAATGTTGGGGTAAATATAAATACCCTCAGATTGTTGCTCAATTCACTGATGTTTATAAATATTAGTAAATACCCTTCACTAGGCTTTGACCTCACATTAATCATCAATTGTTAGCTAACATCAGATAGTGTATCACTTTTCTTACAGCAACAGCACTTTTGAGAGCTAGCAGGGCAGGTTTTGACAGTGAATTCTTTATCTTTCTACGGGAAGAATGGCCTTTGTATTGTGTTGATGAATACATTATGAGCAAGTCAGCTGTAAATAGGTATTTTCCTCTCAAATTAAATTAGAACAGAATTCACTGAATGCAAGCAGAAGGGGCAGAAGAGATCACAGGATTTGAAACTAGCTTCAGAACAATAAAATATAGAAATTTATTGTCTGTAGAAGAAAATGGAAAGTGTATTTAGAAGCACATACTGCACTCCTACACTAAGATTTTTCATCCTACACATGTAAGATTTTAGGTTACTGGGACATTTTCTACTCCTCTTCTGTACTGTGGAGATTGTTTGCACAAGTGAATTAAAATATTAAAATCACTCTTTCAAGCCATTCAGAAGGTATGTACTTTAAAAAATAAAATTCTCTCGTGAAACTGCAGCAGTCGTAAGGAACAGACAGCACAATGGTAAGACATGGACATATTTTTCTCACTTTGTTAGTATGTAGGTCACTTAAGACATTAGGTTAAACATTGTGTGTCATAATTCTGACTTTCAAAATTATGTTTTCTTTGATCAAAAGATGCGGTAGAAGTAGGGGGGGTTAAGTAGATTGTGTTGTAGGATACCATTTTTTCTATTTTCATGTGATCGCATAGTAGAAAGACATTTATAGTGTAGATAGACTAAGTAATGTTTTGTAGATGGGCTTAATGAGTTACATGGGGCATAAAAGGAAATTATGGAAAAACAGATTGAGAACAGATGTTAGAATATTTTCTTCTCTTGGAGAATAACAATATGTGTAATGCCCTAATGGGTTAAGTTGATAAAGCAAAAACCCTGGTACCAATCAAGTTCTAAATTAGATGCACCTTTGGAGAGATACAAATTTCTAAACGGTAAGATTTGGCCTGATTAAATTGTGTTTACTTAGTTCATAAAAGTGTTATAAAATAAGTAATGTCTTGTTATTGCATGGTTTTATAGGACTAAAATTGGATTTTTAAAGAATAGACATATATTTTTCTGAAGTGTGTAAATAAAATGAAAATGTTTAAACTAAGATTTGTAAAGGTTTACTATTTCCTTTCTACTTAATTGTGTCTTTGAATGAAATTAATACTTTAACTGATACTACAAAAAACCCAGGGTATCTATGGTTAGTGCTGAATTAGAAATGCTATTAACTCTGTATATGATCAGAACTTAAATATTAATTTCCTTTCCTTAATATGGGACTAAATTAATTAGTTCATGGCTAACATAGTCTTTTAAAAAATCTTTTGTGTAATACCGAATGGCAGGTGATGCATAATACTATTACTTTAATACTGATGTGTTTCAGGTTCGGAAATCTGTCAACCATTGATAACAGTGAAAATAGCTGTTTTGAATAGAAGCCAATGAACATTTAGAGAACTTGCATATTTTTACTATTATTTAAGGGGTAAAAAATTACATATTGCTGGAATTTTTTTCGATTATCTGGACTAGGATAGAGATTTCTGTTAAATTGACTGTTGCTGTTTCTAAATTCTGAATGAAGTCAAGCTTTTTTGATACTAGGTTGGCATTCCTTATTTGACATACTACAGGAATGTGGTAATGAATACCTTATATAATTAAGACACCACCTTTTAAAGTTTCTTCTTTTTGTTTTCAGTTCTGGTAATTTTCCTGTTTGATGAACCTTTTTACTATGAGTTGTAGTTCAGCAACACAGGAAATATAAAAGTAATGTTCCTGGCAATGCTTCTGCTCTCTTAGATCAGAAATGCAGGAGTTATTATAAAGAATTGATGAAGTATTAGACTCCTCTGCTGCTTCAAATTTCTTAAAAATTTTAAAGAGTTAACTTTATGCCAGATCAGGTATTGTCTTTGCTTGCATCGTCAGGATAATATCAGCATAAAAACAAAGCGACAGTTTATATTCTGTGTCCAATATTCTGGCTAATCAAGGAGAAAGTCATCATAAACCTTACTTTGTTTGGATTAAATGCTTACAGCTGGCATCCAGCAGTGCAGACATGGTTATCCAACCAATATGTGAGGGTATCTATGATACAGTGCTTGCAATAACTGGTATGTTCTTGGATGTACACATGTGCAGTGAGAAGCTCTCTCATAATTTTAAAAAGTAAAACAGGCAAATTTTATCTTATGGAGATAATATAATATTATAATGCTCTTATTCATACGTTTGTATGTTTCCAAATGCCTCCAAGCTGGGGATATGAAAGGGCTTGAAATCAATGGCAGTCTTTCAGCCGTCGTGTAAAAAACCTGAACAAAATCTCATTAAAGTCAATGAGAGATTTCTATTGGCTTTAATGGCTTTGGATAAAGTTCTTTATTAGTTAAGCTTCACAATCCAGTGTAAGGGCAAAAAAGCCATTATCCTCCTTCTCTTCCTGGGAAACTTTCGACACAGGTAAGTTGAGTACCTTGTCAAAAGCATCTCCTTTGGCCCATCCAGTTCCCTATCCTAGCCCTTTTCCTAAAATATATATCTATCTTTAATATGTTTATTTTCAAAATTAAATCTTGTTGAACCTGAGCCTAGTATTTTTGTTTGACAGACATTTTACATTCATAAGCTTCAAATGAGTAAATTGCTTTTAGACAGTATTACTGTAGAGGCTGGTTTTTATGGTTGCCTATTCTGTACTGTAAATTCATGGAATAAAATATCTGAAAAACATTTTTATCAGTTTAACTACATTTTCATCTAACAGCACAAACTTGTAGACTGTGTCTAGAAAACTATAAACTAGGATGACACTGAAGAGAATATGCTGGATTTATTAGTCATTTTAGTTTGATTTTCAAGGCTATCATGATCTCTTTCAACTATAAGACAGGAACGGTTTAACTGTCAACCCTCAATGGGCAAGTTCAATTACTAACAGTAACAGAACGTGGCCTCTTCCAATTATTTTTTTAGGTTGATCTAGTATTTCTCTCTGTAGCTACTGTTAGTGAATGCAAGTTGTCGAAAGAAGAAAATAAGAACATTTCATTAGATAGTAAGTTGAACTGAAATATGACACTTCCAGTGGAGTGCAGAGGTTACTGCTGTAAAGGAAATATTCAAACCAAGAGGTCTGCAGCTTATGAGAGTACTTCTGGTTCATATGCTCTGTCATCTTCTGAGGGACGTTCAGTGGACAGCTGAAGGAAGAAGCAGATCTCTTTCTGCCATTTTGAATTACTTACATAGCAGCAAACAAAGTTCTAAAAGTGCACATCATCTTGGTGATGATCTCGCCATCTGGTGAAGCTTTCATATGTGAGCTATAAACTAGTGCAAGGATTACGTATCTCTCTGAAATGGAGCAGCCTCTAAGACAAGAGGTGGGAAGAGTTTAACAGCTCACAGCAGTGCACTGAACAGCACTGCATTAAATTGCACAATAAGGCACATAGCTAGGGCACACTTCCCACAGAGAGCTCTGCCAGGTCTTGAAACACCTGCTGACCCTGTTTGTGTCCCCATACTCCAAACAGCCGTTCAAAGAGGCTTAAGACAAATATGTCAATAGCAGAGTTCCAAACCCTGTTTTTCTCAATTTAGAACAGTCAAGAAGAGATAGTCAAGGGTGGCAATACAAAAGTGTGATTTTAACAAGAAAACACTCATCTGTGCTTACACTCATAAAGTTCATGTAGGTGAGGAAAAGAGTGATGACACAGTACTCAGTGAAGGCTGGGAATGACCTACTGGGGACTTGTCTGCATTAACTTGCTAGCAGATGTTGCAGATTCTATCTTATTGCTACCACTGCCACCAGGGCACCTTCACTCTGCTATGTAAATGTAGCATGGAGAGTAGCATGACTCTTGTGGGATCAGTGACATTTCTACTTCTCTCTTGGGTATTAAAGAAGAAACGAAGCTGTATTTAAACAGGATGTGTAATGCAAATATGTAATCAATGCCATTCCATAATATTTATCTCTGGCTACTGGCAAAAATGAAATAGGTGAAACTGTTTACAATCAGAAAAAAGACTTTGCATATGGAGCATGAAGTTACCAGTAGGAAATAGCATGGATGCACAGCTTGAACTTGTAAAAATCTATGGTGAATAAAACGGATAGGACATTATGTGTTATGACTGATGATAAATAAAGCTCGAAGGGTAAATATGCTTGTCCCTTTGAGAGAATACTATAAGTGAGATGCAAATTGGGATGGTGGCTTTTCTGTGGAGAATGACAATTCACTCCAGGAGCTGCTGAAGGGGAGCCTTGCTAATAAGATTGTGTGGCCTGACTGTCCATTAAATTATCATGACTAACTGAATTTGCGCTATAGGGAATAAAAGGTCCCCTATAGCTGTCCTAATTATTTTGAAAAATAAAATATTTAGCTTGACTCTAATTTAAATCAATGCATATGGCTATCATCATGTGACTAAAAGCTCTCAGTTAAGGCTATTTTATTTCTTGGCAATGAAAACTTCGCTTTTTTGTCTTAGTTATGTCAAATCTTAAACATTTTATGCATTCTAGCTAATTTTCTCTATTCTTTGTAAATGTAATTTATTTAGCATTGATAAAGCTTCAGTCATTCTGCTTATGGAACAGGATTTATGTAACAAATTCAAGCACAATGAATTATTAATGCAAATATTTAGTATTTCTGAATGCAAAAACCTTTAAAGAATTCTTCAACCACATTGGAAAGAATGGTAGTCTAAGCAGCCTGCACCTGCTTTTGACATCACTTACATTGAAATAAGCTAGGAAAAATGTTGGAACAATATTGGATCTAATTAATGAAATATTAGAAGAGATCAGAGAGCTGTCAGAATCATGCCATCATTTTTAATTATCTAATTTGAACAGCTCTGCACTCAGATACAATCATTTGCTAAACCCCGTATACTCTTTCATCAGTTTCCTTACAATTCTATTTCTTTCAAGTTACAGCTTGAAATACCCTTATATTTGATAATCTCTCTGCAGGATTCGTAACATTATGTTATCTATACAGAATCAAATAAATTCCTTGTTTTAATGCAAATGAGGCACAATGGAATCTTAGCTGACTTCTCTATAGTTTAACTGTGTAGGGAATTTTGATTCATGGTAGCATTCATATTAAGATTTGCCAGTAAGTTACGTAATTTAAAAAAACATCATTTAATGTATTTATTTCTTTATATTTTTTGTACATGGATTATAGTCAAAGCTCAGTCAGTGATTACTAAAATAAAGTTCTAAATTTTAGTTTGGAGAATTGTAGGAAATTTTCATTTACCTGATTCCATTTTTGGATAAGAGAAATGGTTTGGTGTAATAAGTACTCATGTCATTAAAGGTCCGAACCATAAAATAAGACTATTTTACTATAGCACCTTGTTTACATGATTGCAAATCATATTGGAAGATGAAAAATGTGAGTTTGTATGGCAGTGAATGTGCAAACCAATGTGTATATATTTATTTACAAGTGAGTTTTATTTCATTTAGAAGCAAAACATTATTGAAACGTGATGAAAAATATACCAATATGAATTATTTGAGGGAAGTGATGTTTTCCATCTGCTTGGTGCGTGTGCAGTCAGGATAGTGTGCTTTGGGGATTCCCTGCAGAAGAGCTGGGAAATGAGCCCTGTGAAGGACCTCTGTGATAGACCTGTAGCACACCACGCAGAGGCTGAAGAACAGGGTTTGCTCAGCCTTGAGTGGGGAAGCTGCGAGGAGAGATCACAGCTGTCCTCCGCTGCTTCACTGTGTATGGGGAAGGCAGAGCCAGCGTCCTCTGAGATGCAGAGTCGTGGGAAGAAGTTCTGAATAGACATTAAGGTATTTAATTTTATTTTTCGTTGTGGTGAAGTCATGCTTTGATTACTGAGAAAGTTTGGAAGATCTCCATTCTTGGAGATAGTAAAAAAAATCTATCTGGAGAGCCCTGAGCAACATGAGTTGGCTGAGTTCTCTAGAGAAGGAGGTTGGACAAGATAACCTCCAGATGTCCCTTCCTACCTATATGTCTGTGCAAATAGGAAAATTATTTTTATTTTGTCAGTAAACTCTTTTATTTAGCACACAGCACAGTAAACTGACAAAAGTTGTGTGTTAACATTGATGGAATCACATTTATCAAGTGAGAGAAAATAATAAATTTACTTTTCTATTGCTGCAGTCTCTCAGAGAGTTATCAAGGGCATCAAATTGCATTTTAGATTGTACAAACATTTCTTTGCAAACCTTGATTTCTATTCCTTCTGTTCTAAAATGAATAGTTTGGAAAATATACTAGATATCATGAATTTTCCTAACTTGGCCATGTTTAAAGTCCAGCCTGAGCAGAGAAGAAAACTTTTCCTCAAATATTAGCGGCACTTTTTTTTTTAAAGCAGTACTTCAAACTTTATAGGTATGTTAAGGAGCAAATATTAATATTTAATTTAAGCTAAATCTGATTTGGACTAGGATCCTTATCCTCCAAACATTTGTGTTTATATATTTTATGTCCATAAGATCTTCTTGATAAAGTCAAGGGCCTGCATGTTTCAGACTGCTTCTCTGGTTTATGTTGCTTCTTTTCTCTTTCTCTTGTTTTGAAAGACTTTATAAATGAAGCACTCCAGTTCAAACTGAATCATTTTGCTGATTGTGGTGTTGACAGCTACTTCAGTAACATATTAAATTTTTAATTAAGCAGAACTTTTGCTATTAAATAATTTAATTCCTGATTGTTATCCAAGCAATCAAAGTATTTTCCAAACTGTGTGGGCTTTTTTTGAAATATACAATTGTAATGGACAGATTTATTTATTATTTTTCTAAAATTTCAAACTGTAAAAGTGTAGAAATAGTTTTCTGATGAACATAATCATGGTCTTTTCAGAGAAACATTCAGATTGATAGAAGAATTTTAAAGTTATTTGTTCTCTCTTTCACTGCAAGAGAGACGAGTAAGAATAATTCTTGAGAGGTAATTGCCATAGAATGTTACATTTGTTGAGAGGAATAATGCCTACTAACAGAGTAGTAAATATGTTTGCAAAACAAATCATAAAATATATTCCTCTTCCCCTGATTGCTATTTGAGATAATGTTACTTAATTAAGGCTGGGTATAGTTCTTTTAATTGACTTGCTCTGAGGATTTGGGCACTACAGATTAGCATTTATTAGGGTTTGAAATTTTATGTAGAATTTAATTAAGAGCTACTGCAAGTCAATGTCAGATTCAGGAACCAGCACAGTTTTAGTTCTTCTCTTGTCAATCTGGAGATTTTAGAAAAGAGTTGTTTATAATAGGAAAACTGGTATTAGTAGCAGCATGAGGTAGCAGTAACTCCATGGTAGTTCCTCTGTAGTTAATACATACAGCTTCCTCTTTCACATATGCGCCATTTATGTAGCTGTAATTTATGTCCTGATGGAATTATTGAAAATATGTCTAATTGCATTTGATGCAAAACAGAAATCTCCTATCATGTGATCATCAGCTCTCTGTGGTCATGAGGACGGGTCTCATGTAAATCCTTAATTGTGAACCTTGATAACAATGCCTGCAAGCTGCAAGATCTGTTATTCAATATCACGTTTTCTAATTGCAAGATTTCATTTTTCCCCCAGGTAATCGATCCCAATATAATTTTAAGGAATGCTGTTCTGCAATATGTATGTATTAGAGCTTATACCAATGCTGTCTCTTCTTCCATGCAATATTTCTTCTTGAAGCTGGGAGACCAGATTACAAGCTTTGGGGGTTGTTAACTTATACGCCTCATATTTGTGAGATATCGCTTGTTGAAATGAGAGTAGAAGGAAACCACAGTAGTAGTTAACATGATGTGATGGCAAGATCTGATATTTCTTTCCTAGCAAAGATATAAATTTGAAGATGATGAACAATTTGCACTTTAAAGCATGGATTTTTGATCAATAATTGATCAATAATTAGAAAGGATGAGGAAGAAAGAAAAAAGACAAATCTACAATTACAGAAAATAACACTTCCACTTCTGGTGGAAGTCATGAAATTTTAGTAACAAAAATCTGTGCAGCATCAGTCAAACTAATAAGAAAAAAAAAGTCTTTCAGTATTCTGTGATGGTAAAATGAATTATCAGGTATTTTCTGGACGAGTCACTCCATGGTGTTTCTTAAGAGCATAGTAAAGGATCCCCACAATGACTGCTTTACAGCCATTGGATTAATGTATGTGAAGGGGTACTTAAGCAAAGGGATTAGAGCTTATTAAAACCTTTAGTCAATGCTGCCAGGGTTGTTATTTGTAGAATATAGCTTTGACTTGGTATCCAACCAAGATAGGAAAGCAAAGAGCTACAAACCTTCCCAATTTTTCTTTTGGATCACGTTAGCAGGACTCAGGTTTTTTGTGATTTAGCCAGTCAGAAATTTTAAAGCCAAAAGCTCATCTTCCTTCCACTAAAAATGCACAAAAGAAATAACGGAAAGTTTAAAAGTCCGATCTTTTTAGCAGTTTAGTATTCTCAATTCTGTATTATGCCCTATCATATTCACATAGTTTCATATCATGCAAATTAAAATTCAGGTTTAATTTGCAACTTATTAAAAACCAGTATTTGTATCATTTAGATGCCAAAATAACAGACTGTGGACTACTCTGTAACAGATGTGAAATTGGTATCCAACACTGAATTTTGGCCATATACACACTATCTCTAGTGAAAGCCAGGGGAAGCCTATGACCAAAACAAGATGTTATACACTGAAAAAGGAGAGGGATCAGAAGAAGTGACTACCTACAAAATTGTCTATGACTGCTCCTTGGCAGGTTATGGCTCCACCTAATGTAATGATCACCTTCACATTTCAGAGGCTTTGGCAGGTAGAAAGAGCACACCAGATGATATTTTTTACAATTTTACTGATTAGACACAGGCATTTCAGGATCCCTTTTTTTTTTCAAGACTTATAATTCTGTCACAACCATGAGACACTAATTGAAATTTGTTCTTCAAAATGCTGCTAATGCAGATTTCCACACATAGGATAAATCAGAAATACCTGTGTTACTCTTTCAGACTGAATAGTAAAAAAATGAACATGCACTTTGGAGTGAAATAAAGCATGCTCCCCTAAAAGTCCTGATATTGCTGCAACTGCTGTGTTCTCTGTATCCTCAAGCTGTGAAGAGATATAACACTCCCCTTTGACAAGCTCAATATACTGTTTTCACTCAGATATGTATTGTTTTCCAGTAAGTCCTGTAATACAGGACTTAAGAAACAGCTTCATATTAATGAT
Organism: Cnemophilus loriae; assembly: GCA_013397755.1. Classification (NCBI taxonomy): domain Eukaryota; kingdom Metazoa; phylum Chordata; class Aves; order Passeriformes; family Corvidae; genus Cnemophilus; species Cnemophilus loriae. The sequence goes on along the minus strand of VZTF01004847.1, from coordinate 290,548 downwards.
ATCCATACTCAAATATGCTGTTAAGTCTTATGTATTGTCAGAGGAATTTTGGAGGCCCTCAGAGTTCTGCATGCATCAATGAAGGCATAAGGTCACAATTCAAGACATTCCTTAGTTAATTTAAGATCTGATTATACTTAGTGAGTGGAGCCATGTAGAGAATAAATCTAATTTTCACAGTTATTAAAATGTTTGTAATATCAGAGTGAATTTTTGTTCACATCAATTTTCAAAGAAGCCATTGTATTTTCAACTGAAGAGTTTGATAGTATTACAAAGCAATTAGCTTTTAAATGAAAAATATTTAGATTGAGCATGACAAAAAAATGCTAACAAAGAATAAAGTCTTCATGTTTACACTTAATGATGTGAGTTAGGAAGAAATGTCTTTTATTCACTTTGGATCCCATTCAGGATGGTCTTACATCTTCCTGCTGTTAGGTTCTCTGAGAGAGTTTTCCTGTAAATCTTTCATAAGTACTTTTCTGTTGTCACAGCATCTCAGTTTCAAGAACCAGCAGTGGTAAATGGATTTGTTTAAAATCCACTGTTCATTCTTTCCTTATACTGCGGAGTGCTCTACTAGCCCCATTGGCTGAGCTATACCAGTGCAAAAGAGGTATGTTTGTACAAACTTGTTCAGGAAATTGATTTTAGTATGTAAGTTAGAAACAAAGTTCATATCATAAAGCTCCTATCTCTTTCCTTATATAATATTCACTCTTCCCTTCCAAATTTGTTCAAAACTGTGTACTTTGCAATGTACATAGAAAAAGATACAACTCATATCCCAGTAGAAGAAAACCTTGTATTTCTGTTGCAGCATTCATCTCATGTTTGAGCTATATTATTAAAAAAAAATAAAGATACTGTCTAGATCATTTATCCTTGTATTTACATGCAGTGTGGTTTGTATGGAAGGCTTATTTTACATCTATGTTTTAGTTTGAAGTTTCAGGAAGTACTGCAGGCTGAAGTAAGTCATGCACTAAAAAAGAAGATTATAATGGGATATCTATCTTCCCTGGTTTGCTTTTAGAGTTCTCTCCTGGCACATTTTGCACAAATTAATTTGGCAGTAACAAAAACTAAAAAGGTATTTGGATTACTTCAGCAGTAAACTCGCAACAGAACCATGTCATTTGAATTTATCACTTGTCTTTAAGTGTGTGAACCCTTAGTTCTTCACCACATTCAAATAGATTGCTTATATATAGAAAAAAGCTGCAGACTTCACAGAGAGGAAAGAATGTTATCGACTGCCAGCTGAGCCTTCACGTTCTCCCTGACTTGCAAATTTTTTTTGTGAATATCACACTACCTGAAGTAGAACAGCATAGTAACCTTAGTTTTACCCCTGTTACTATGTCTCAAGTTATTAGGAGTTTATCCGTCAAAAAGAGCTCTGGCCCTAACAGCACACTGGGCTTTTGAAATTATAACCTGAGAGGCAAATCCTGTGGAACCAAACTTAACCTCTACAGTTAGCTTTTATCCTACTAGCATAAATCTGTGTTTCTTGGTACACTGAAGAAATCTACTATATTCCCCGGGTTATACAGGAAAAGAGAACATCCACTTGTCTTATCCAATGAGGCTTGCACGAACACATTGAAAACAAAAGGAAAAAAATTAAAATACAGAAAAGAAAAAAATTTAAAAATAGAAGTTTGTATCTTTTCCTGTGATAAGTTCTACAGAGACTGAAAAGTGGACATAGGCTAAACACATGATACATTATAAAGTAATTGCTAAAAAAAGCACAAATATTCTTTGAGTAATCTTACCTTCAGGTGTCTCTTGTTTGTAAACTCAGAAACAAAGACATGCAATTTTTCCTAGTGTTTCAAATCTGAAGTTTTGTCTTTTTTTTCATCAAAATATGTGAGGTCAGAGCAGACATACTATTTTTACAGAATCCAAGATTTAAAGTGAATGATTGATTGAAAATCCGATGTGATTTATCATGCATAATTAAAGAACACACAATCTAAAAAGCCCAAGTGAATGAATTCTTCCAACTCAATGATAAATATCTATGTAAAATGAACTTATTAAAAAACAACAGTATAACCTCTATTTCAAATTTCTTTTTTCAATGGGACTTAATAATACGCTGCTGCACGTGATAGTTTTATTATTGATCATTATGGTCTTGGGCTCTTGATAGTGTCTTGCTGCAGAAACCAAGACTAGTGAGACAAAAAGTAGTAATAGTATAACACCTTTAGGTTCAACAAAGCATTGATACAGTGGATAAAAATGAGGTTTGGTTATTCTTCAGAGGCTTTTTCCTTGTCAGAATGCCTGGGTACTTTTTCTGAAAAGTAAACTATATAATCTGAGGAGAAATAGTAATGTTTACCAGAAGTAGACATAGTAGCAGATACCAGTAATATCTGGAAAAGATTCAGTTACCTTGGGAATAAAAACATTAACTTTATTCTTCTTTCTGAATTCCACTTTAAAACCTTTATGCCTAGCTCTCTAGAGAAAGTGCCAATTGGTATTTAAATGCATGTATTTTTAAATGAGATTCATAAGGGACTAAATCTATCAAAGTTTCCTATAAAAAAAAATTAATAGAGAGATGCTTCTTATAAGTTTTGAAGTAAAGAATTAAATTATATCTTTAAATTGGGAAGATGCCAGCTTTCTGGAGACTAATTTAAACTTTTCATAGAATAAGCCTTACATAGCATTAAGGGCAGGTAGCTTTAGATTTCATGTCTTCTCTGCAACAAAGGATAACATATTTTTTTCATTAAATTTGGAACAGGACAAAAGATACGGCATCTTTTCATCGTTTTGAAATTTTGGTAAAAGTGCAAATTAAGCTCTGATATTACGAGGGCTTTCAGTGGCAGCACAGCGATGACATTAAGCAATCTCTTAGAGAATATTGCATTCATTTTTCTATTCTTTATAGCTATAGAGATACATTCCACTTTAAAAAATAATTATATACCTCCTTGAGGTCTGGGACATTTGCAATACCTTTATTACCTAAGTCAGGTAAAAAATCCCCAAACCTTTTGTAAGCTAGAATGGATTTATCTTGTGTCTGGTTTCTACAGCATGTTAAAATATTAAAAACTTAGGGAAAATCTTGTCTCTGGGAGTTTTGCCAGGGTCAGTGATGTCAGGACTTCATCCCCCAGCAGGATTTTCCTGCTGATGCTGTGCTGCAGACTTATGGCCACAGACTGCCCCCAGCAAGGGACAGCACACGATTCTTCCAGCAATGCCTTCCTCCAGCCCCTGCCATGCTCCATCTGTCCAGGGCTGGCAACATTTGCGGACAAAGGGATCGTATCTTTGTCACACAACCATGCACCAGAAGATTCTTATTCCAGCGTCATATTTAAAGATTTCCTCTGTTGTTCCGATGCTCTTTTGTGGCATATAAATGCTAAATACATTTAGCAGAGCTAATCTTTCCATTTATATAGTAAGAACCAACCTATCCTTCAAACTGCCATAGTCAGAGGTAGCACTTTGTCAGTGAGGAACACCTCCCAGTACCTCGGGCTAATTCTAAACCTCATAATTCATCTCGTGTTTTGATGCTAAGAAAAAGGATTGAATATCGTAGATGGAATACCTTCCTATCAGTTGTGTATATGACAAATGCTTGTAATTTCTGAACTGTTATAATTCACGGCCTCTGTGTACCACCAGCTAAAATTGAAAATAGCCAGCAAATTGCAAAAGCATTTGCTAGATAGTTACAATTTAAAGCATGAAACAATAAACTGAAAAGTCTCTTGGGGTTCTGGGTAATTCACCAGAAATACACTTAGTGTGGCATTGCTAATCCAGTTATATAAAGAGGAAAAGCAACTGCTAATGGTAACAACTTTTATTAGGCTACCTGAATAAAATGCACAGAGAGCCTCTTAGGATAAATACTTTTCTTTATTTTTTTTTCAATTTTAAAAAGTTTAATTGTAATAAAATAAATCCATTATTTTTTAAATTATTTTTCTTTTTTGCAGTCTGATTATGTCTTTTTGTTATATTTTCACCTCTAATTTGTCCTATCACTAGTCACTTTTTCACACTTAGTCACAGACTGGGGTAAGGTTTGCAGAATTGTTTGATATTAAGTACAAAAATGTCTTTCAGGCCCCGTACAATCTCATCTAGTTTAATATCTTACTAATCCTATTTTTTTTTTTTTAAATAAATTGTATGAATACTCATGGCCACATTTTTTCTTGATCCTCTGAACGATCCTAGATGCATTTGAAAGGATTACTCTCATGGTGAGTCTCCTGAATTGCATTTCATCTGTCGTGCAGCAGCCTTTGTTAGTTTACAGCAGAAGACACCATAGATTTCTGTTTACATGGATAAAATAGAAAAGAGTTTGCTTTTCTATAATACCTTCTCTATTTCAAGGTATTTCAAAGCACTTGAAAGAACATCCTGACTGAGTTCAATGCTACTGCAGTGTGTGAGCAGGCAGTTGCAGCAGCCCTTCAGGACTGCGTATTTAGTAAGAGCACAAAGCCAGACATTTCAGATAGCGTAACGAAAGAAGGTATGTTGAAAGGATGTGAAAATGTGTGCCAGGGATTTCACTGTGGGAAAACACGCAAACTGACAAAACCATCAAAAAACTATGTGAGAGGCATGGCACGTTTTAAAACATTTTCCTCATATATAAAAGATGTAAAAGATTATGTGATTGCAAGATGTTTCATGCTGAGGTTATTTTCTTGCTTAATAATCTCTGTTTTCTGAACTGAGTTCATATAAAACTTTCAAGATCATCAAAAATATAAAACTAACATCACGTTGTGCTCTAAGCCTTCTCTGCAGAGAAGACAAAGAAGCAAAGCACTGCAAATACGGAATTATTTTTCAGTACTGAATGTAGCAATTCCTGTATGCTCTAGAGAGTGTAAACTTTATATAGATTTGGCATTGCTAATGCATGTTGTCTACCTTTTTGTGGAGCTGACACTTGACAACTCTCAAATTAGCACCTTTCCTCTACATTAATCTTGCAGTAAATATATGGGTATCTATATATGTAATGATTTCACTCTAGGTTGTTTTGACACATTTGTCAAATTCCCAGTGTTAGCTTTCAGGCTAATAGACTGTCCCAAGGCAAGCATCTGAAATGCGTATGTGCTATTTTTGTAGTAGGAGAGAAAATATTGATAAACTAAAAATGCTTGAGAAGGCCTAACCAAAAGATCAAAATATGCTATTTCAAAAAAGTATTGTGCAAAAAGGTTTTATAAATAGTGGAGGTATAAGATAAGATGTGCATTTAAGTCTGTAATTTCAAAGTGACAATAAGAGGTCTAACTTTCATGTATATGCTACATATATTATTGTTTCATTTCATGAATCTTCCAAAGAAGATCATGATATTTATTGAAGTCAGGTGAATTTTGAATGTAAGACCTACTCTCAAGACCTGCATTTATGAAAAGATCTAACCCACTTTTTACTTTTTCCTTTGTGTTTCTGTTTCCTTCTCTTCCTTATTTTCACCTGTCCTTTTTTTTTCCAGTAACAAAAGAAAATACTTTTTTGGTTTTTTTACAGTGAACTTCATGCATTGCTGAAATGGAAGCACAGGCAGTTTTCAGTCTCATATTTTTAAGCACAGAAAGTCTCAACCTCAGTTGTCTAACTGTCTCTTGAGACAGAGTTCTTATTCGTCCTAATGGAAGTAGCAATTCTCAGACCTTGAGATTAGGAATTCACTATGGGCTGTTAGAAGTTTGGGGGGCCTGTAGGCTAGCCTTCAAATACTGCCTATGGTTCTCAGTTTATTCCACTAAATTCTGTCTGAATAATCACTTTTGTCTTTACATCATGACTTCACACTACAGATATTTACACTATTTTATAATTTCCTCATTATCGTATCATTTACATTTGATTCCTTGAGTGTTATATTCTCCAGCATGAGTCAGTCTGGGAGATGTTAGGAACAGACCGTGTATGTTCATACATCTGCTAAAGCTTCAAACACCTTGGGCACTCTGTAGGAATTAAGAAAATACGTTTTCTAAAATGATGAAACATGACATTAATATAGAAAATGTCAGTCACTTGTTATATTTTGTCAGATAAATATTATTTGCTGTGGCAGAGTTCAATGCTTAATAATACATTGTTCTTGTCAGTCCTGTTTAAAGTGCACATGATTCATACTAAACCTTTATCTTAGCTGATAGTGAAAGTAGGCACTTAGCATATTCTGAAACCAAATCTCAGTTCAGAAGTTTAATACACTTCCATATTTCCTACAATAGAAAAGAATATTCTGCCTTCTCCAGAGATTTATTTATCTCAGTAGTATAGAAGAGGTTTATGGTGCCAGTGCTGCGGTTTTACAAGATCGACTGAAACAGTATTTAACAATGCACATTATGATAATGCAGGATTTACATATATTGGAAAATGTTTTCTATTGAAATTTAGTTTAGAATTAAAAAGTATGCTTTCCAGCAGAATGAAAATGAGAGGCAATGTTGCTTGGTAAAAAAATTAAGAAGCTTTGCAAAAAATCTGTTATTAGAAGATAAGTAGTCGCAACATTTTAGAAAACTATAAAATGCTATATCTCCAACTTTTTGCTTTTTGTTTATCTTCTAAAATTATTAAAAGAAATATAACAGTCTTCTAAATTTTACTGCAATATTGGTAATTTTCATCTATTTATCTCTAAATATAAGAATAAGAATTTTCTGATAGAAAAGACATTTTGTCTAGGACTGTATGAATACCTGGAGATGTTTTTCAGATTTGTCCAAACTCAATTAGGTTTGCAAGTGTTTGCAGATAACCAGTTTTTCCCAGATTTGCTTTCACCTTTGAGTAATATGAGGTTACAATGGAGAAGTATACCTTTCAATCATCTTCTCAGTTCTATTTAGCAAACTTCTAAACATTCCCATTCTTACACAAAAAATGGATGTGAGGGAATGGCTTACAGTTGCATCAGGTGAAGGTCATACTTGGTATTAGGAAATGACTCTTCATTAAGAAGATGGTCAGTTGCTGGAACCCGCAACCAAGAAAAAGGGGCCATGGCAGCAAGACTTTGGGTGTTCAGCCAATGCTCTTGGTTTATATGGTTTAACTTTGGGGTGGCCCTGTGTGGAGTGAGGAAAGTTATCCTTGTGGGTAGTTTCCACATGAAAATGTTCTATGATTCTATGGTTACTTTTGTCATAGAATGAAATTTTGTACACTGATCTAATGTGGCAGCTGTATAAAAATTACAAACATAAGGAAAGTCTCATATCTTAGGCTGTGAGTTTTAAAGGTTTTTGAATACTTAAAGTTATATACTGATGTTAAAAAATATCAAATCCTTTAGTAAGTAAGCTGATAGCAACTTTGGCTGTCAAGAACTGCCGCAACTTCATATGTATCCAGATTCAAATACAGATATGGATGTTGATATTTTCCAGGGAATTGGAGATTGTTGTGATATATTTTAAAAACTGACACATCAGGACAGTTTTAAACTTTAAACAAAAATGTTACTAAACTTATTCGTTAACAGCCCACTTCATGCTAATGAAGTTCATTTTACATGTTATTAACCATCAGCAATAAGTACACAAAACTGTTAGTGTTTATACTTAGTGTGCTCTTCTGCCTTCTTCTCCATTTTTCCTCCTTGTGCTTGATGCTTTTATGCCATTTGGGGATTACATCTGTCAGTACTGAAGAAACATTTCTAGAACCCTCTCAATAACATTTGGTCAGCCCTGAAGTGGTGAGGCAATAGGACTAGATGGTTGTTGTAGGCTTCTTCCAACTGAAATATTCATTCTCTTCTCTTCTCTTCTCTTCTCTTCTCTTCTCTTCTCTTCTCTTCTCTTCTCTTCTCTTCTCTTCTCTTCTCTTCTCTTCTCTTCTCTTCTCTTCTCTTCTCTTCTCTCTTCTNGTGCAACGTCTAATCGAACTGTCCTTTCTCTTCTCTTCTCTTCTCTTCTCTTCTCTTCTCTTCTCTTCTCTTCTCTTCTCTTCTCTTCTCTTCTCTTCTCTTCTCTTCTCTTCTCTTCTCTTCTCTTCTCTTCTCTTCTCTTCTCTTCTCTCTTCTCTCTTCTCTCTTCTCTCTTCTCTCTTCTCTCTTCTCTCTTCTCTTTCTCTTTCTCTTTCTCATTGCAATCTGGATTTTAATTCCGATGATATTGCACAACACACTGTTATTCCCAGTAAATATTAGAGCTAGTTTTAATCATATTTCTCAATTTGATTGTCCTTACATGCTATTTAATAATATTTTGTCTTCCTTCTTATCCTGCTCCCAAAAGGGAGAATCCATTATGCTTGGTTTTGATTTTGCTATTCATCTTCCTTGTATATTCATCAGGTTGCCTATCTGCAGTCCTTTGCTCACATTTTTTCCTGTACAGCACCACTTGGGTATCTCCTGTGTCTGATGTCCAGTTTGCACCTTTGGTAGTCACATTGCTCACATACTTATGTGAAATGCATTGGCACAGTGTCTGTCTACACATTCTTAGAACCACCAGAGACATACTGTTGCTGGTTGCACTTTTTAGTTGAATTACTCTTGGTTTGCAGACAAAGCATAATAATTATATCTTGGTTTATATTTTATAATTTACAGGTGTCACATGCTTCTGCTTTGGCTGTACTGTGTTGCTTTGCCTGCCACACTGAGTTCAACTAATCATCTACGATCATTTTTTTACCTATGACACCTCTAGAAGGTGATTCATCCCTTTGAAATACAGGGATTTTAGATGGCTAGGTGAATAATCCTCCGAAAGTGCCTAGAAGAATCCAGGACACTCAGTGACTAATGTAGGTTGCACAGGTCCCACCAGATGAGAGGAATTGCACCTCTGTGGCACCGTCAGCCTTTCCACTGACAAGCTGTTCATACATGCAGGAAGTTTTCCAGCTGTTCTTGTACTAGCACTAAGTAGAGAAGATCTATCCCTGTTAAGTGTTGCAAAGGTAGATGTTTATGGACACATACAATTGCAAAATTGTATTGCCATTGTTGCATTTCGAGTAAACTCAGTATAATTTACTGACAGAAGCGAATTCTAGATTCTTTTCTAGATTAGCACTTTCCTAGTTATTCTCAGGAAGTATTTATTTCTGATTTTCAGAGGAAATGTGATGCACTTTTAGGGTTAGGTTCCCTTTTTTTTGTACTAGACCAATTTTCTACATTATTCAGGGCTCTGAACTTGCGAAAGTTCAGGTAATATTGTTTGCAGTCTAAGTCACGGTTAACCTTTTCCGTAATACCAAATGTCAAAGGTCAGGAAAAAAATATCATATCCTGAGTCTGGTTAAAACACTGCTTTGGTTTAACAAATACTACAAAATAATAACCAAAGCCTATATCATATAGAATGAATAATCTTGATGTACACTTGCCTGTATTTTTTCCCTTTGTCAAGTCAGAGCTCCTCATCTTTCAGTGCAAAACTCTGTGTAGCATCTCTGCTCTTGCTGCATGCCGCTGCGCTGTAGCTGCTTCTGCTTTTCACAGTTGTGCAACTCCGTTGTTTGATTTTGTTTCTGCCCCTGTACTGCTATGCCTTTATTTCTGCCTTGGGAGCTCTTTTTTCTCTGAAAAAATCTTTGCCTTGTCTGTTCAGATGCCTAATCAAAGTATGTTACTTTGTGCTCAGCCTTGCAAAAATGGCATCCTCTTTTGAAATTAGGCTGTCCTAAAATACAAAACTAAGAAATAAGTTGATGCCTTCTTTTATAAACTCTACACATCTTCTATGCATTATAAAACTTATAATAACTAATATTAGGCATAAATTCTAATACCAATGTGCAGTTTGGGTCAAAAAATTTTAATTCATGGCTTCTGCTGTATTTTATAAGCAGTGACCACGCTTGAATTCTTTATAATCAATAAACCACAAAGCAGTTTGAGAGCTGATTTTAATCATGACTCTTCAGGCTTCTAGCTATGTTGTGACCTGAGGTTGTAGCTGGAATTTGAGTACTCCTGGTCTCCCAATTGTTCACTGTGGAAGTGTTGCAGTTTCCTGGAGGTCTATACACCCATGGCCATAAGAATGGGCTTTTGCATATCTTACACTTGCCTTGAAATAGTAGATTGGAAGGTGCCCAGATCTCCCTGCTGAGACATAGAAAATTACCTTTCGTTCTCCTAGTTCTTCCTTGTCATTTGGCATGGGATTAATAGTAATGTTGGGATACAGAAGCAGATAGTTCTTGACTAACTAGGATCCATTAGTAACAATTTGTCAGTTTCTACTATTAGTGCTACAGCAGCCAAAATGCTTGGGATTTCTTAGTAATTTTTAAGTGCTCTTCATTTCTCTACTGTACACAGATGATTTTTTCAGCCTGTGCTTGTCAGTTGTAGCTGACAGCTTCCCCTTTTCTCTTTGAAGGGCAGACCTTTTAAAAGATCGGGTGTCCTTTGATCCAGGTTTGATAATTTTCCATATTCTCTGTCAGCTGAGAGACTCCTCCTTAATTAGAGTCTTAGCTGCTCTTTTGAAGGAAAGTTCTAATCTGGGATGTGGTTTATTTTTGCTGAATAATTATTGCTATTGTTTATTAAGGAATTATTATAAAAGTGCATAAACGATGTACAAACAAGCAATTACAGATGACTTTATAACGAATGAAGGATTGTAAATGTAAATGCAATGGCAAACAGTGTTTGTACAAGGCAGAGATTCTCTGTTCTCTGCACAAATTTCACTGACGTTCCCAGGAGCAGAAGCCAGAGAACCATCCCACAGAAACCTCCCCTGGCTCCTTTAGCAACATACCCCACTGGGATATGCTGCCATCTAATAAAACAGTTTGTCTGTGATTTTTAAGACAGTTTTCAAGCCATGTTTTCAAGAAAATCTGAAATAGTTTTAGTGTGATGCTTTGCAAGCATCTTACAGCGATCTCTTTATCCACCCACTTTTAATTCCGTGAGATTGAGCTACGTACATTTATGTCATTGCTGTACTATGTGCTGTGAAAATATAAGGGAAAATCATGGTCCCTCTCAAGAAATTTTCTGTTTAATCAATCATTAAAGAAGAAAACTTGTGTATATAGGGATAAATTTATCCAAATCTCCATAGCTATCCATAATTCCAGAAAACTTAACATCATTGATACATTCCTCTGTGGAGTATACAAATACCCTGATTACTTTGGCCACCCTTATTCTTTAGAAATTAGTGCATTCATATGTATTACACATCAAAAAGATACTAACTTGTGGTCATCTATTTTTGATCTTCTATTTCCCACAGTGGACGTTTTTTCAAATATTTCTGTGACAGTCTATTTCCAGTTGAGAAACCTTTTATTCTGATTACGGTTCCTTGAAAATTGCTTAAAGAATCTGACCTCGCTGTTTGGAAGGAGAAATACTGTGACAGTCCCATTAGTCCTCATGAGAAAAAAATGAACAACATATTAGCAACAATTACTTAACAGGAAATGGGATTTTAATATTTTCTATACAATGCATTTTGAAAAGTTTATGTTGGGGAAGAAGGGTAGATGGGTGATTGGATGGATAGTCAGTAGTAGCTTTTTTATAAACAGCCAATCTCCAAAAAAATATCCTCTGCAAGATCATCTTGAAAAAACGATAAGTATATACTGAGTAGAATGCTTTAAAAATAATGAAAAGGGGATTTGTATTCAGGAGCATAATTTTACAGCCCTTGCTGATTTAGGACTGAGAGCATTTTTTCACACTTTCCCTTACTGGTTTCTGAAGTGTAGCTGGGAATAAAGGCGTATGGGTTGGAAGACTACGTTTGTTGAATAGCCATCTGTTACAGTATCCCTTGGGGATAATGCATCAAAGGAGATTTCAAAATGGAAATGCTATATGACCATTGCAGTGGTGTCTTAGTTCACAGTAAGACTTAAATCGTGACATGAGAAAGTGTGAATTGCTTCTCCTCTTCTTTTAGGTGTTAGTCTTGTAGCCCAGTGCTCACAGATTAAATGTCAACACTGTACGCTATCAGCCTGCTTATCAAAGTACCAAAATTTCCAAAATGTGTGTATCCCCAAACCCCAAGCAGTCTCCTTTGCCAGATCCCTAATGTTCTCTGCTCAGCTCCCAAGCCATCAGCTTCTCTTCCCCCTCACAGCGTCCTACTGTGTCTTTGATATGAAAATCTTACCACCCTGGAAACCGAGCTACAGTCAAATTAATTTAATAAAATAAATAATGTAAATAGTACAGAACTGATTGCATTAGCCAGTTTCATATTTAATTCATAAAACTGTCTATGTTTTAATTTACTTGCTGCTGCTACTGCAAAATTTACATTCTTCTTCACCACAGGTTTGCTGGAAAAAAAAAACATTTTCAGTGATAGAATACAAAATAGTAGGAAAAGATAAAGGATTAAACGTGGAAGTGATTTAAGTGGTATCACTGTGTGGAAAACAGATTAAATACTGTCATTTGTTAGCAAAACTTAGTTCTCTAGCGAGGTTTTTGGAGTTTTGTGATAGGTAAAATGAAGATTGGCCTTAGCTATATTTTCATTAGTAGTATTGTTGCTATTCTTCTGCTGATAACATGACACACGTAATAAACCCTTCACAGACAGCCAGAGCAAGGCCATAGTTTAGCCCAGGCTTATGGCAGGTGCCCCTCCATTCTAGTGGTGTGCAGTGCACCTGTAGGCCAGGATGCAAAGGTGCATCCGTGCAGACTGCTGTGCAAACTTCATCAGCTCCAAGGGAACACTACAACTGAGCCTGGACCAGGAGCCGTGCTGGCTTCCCGTTCAGAATTTTTGCAGCTCATTGCACTGCATGTTTTTCTGGACTTAGGTTTTTGGATCATATCGATAAGAAACCCTTTGAGATCTCTTTTTCTATTTGTTTTAAAGGACTTGCAGTGACTCGGAACAATATGTTTGCTAGTTTCCATCTGTGATTAAAATTAACTTTAAATGAAGAGACATATATAGATCTTATGCTGGTTTTTATACTTCTGGGTTTGCCAACTCCCTCAGTGCACTTTCTGGCCCAGAGCACCCTCTCCATGACGTCCCAGCCAGGTGCTGCCTTCCTCAGCTTCCAGCTCTCCTACCCTTTAGAAGCAGCTGGCCTCTGTTTCCTCATGGAACTTTTTCACCTTTCTTAAAGAAGCAGTTTTACTCCTACCTGCCTCAAAAAGTAACATGTAACTTACAGAAATATAAAAATGGTAAAAAGATTTTCACAGAAAGTTTCAATCTGACTCAGCCCTCCTGATTTAGATTTTATAATTTCTGGCTGCAGAATACAGTTAAGACATCTTAAGCTCAATGTCCTGCTTAGGCCAGGAATTTTAGTTTGCAGGACAAATACATTGATTTTCAATTATAGTTTTTTTCCCTCTTCTGCCTCAGCTAAAGCTGCCTTCCCTTAAGCCCTGCACAGAACCTCAGCTACAAGGATGCATAATGAAATGGCTCAGAGTTCTCCTTTTGTTTGAAAAGCATAACACAAAATTGTTAATGAGCAAATATGCAGTGCAATCTATTCTCTTCTGTTGAGCTTTGCTAGTTTGGCAGAATTTTTTTTTTCTTTTTGTGTGTGTATGTGTGTGTTTTGTTTGGTTTTCTGTACATCTAGGTGAACAGTTCTTCATGCAGACATTCTCTTTGTTGCCCACAGTAGCACCAGAGAGGCCAACCAGGCAGAGGATGGGGGGAAGCGAAGGGAGGAAAGCAAGAGTGGAGAAACTGGAAAAAAACCTAAGAATGAGCAATCTGTGATAATCTTCCAATGGCCACTTCTGAGAGCTGAGTGCAGTTAGACTGGTCTCTTCTTTTACTGCGTGTCTTTGCTTTTGTCTCCTATGCAACTGCATTCTTTATGTTAAAAATCTTGCTATGAGAGAGGCAAGAATCATATCTTGTTTAGGAATAGCCTGGCAGTCTTCTCTCTCTACCCTTGGGGGCTCCCTGTGTTCTTTCATCGTTGTTGTTCCATGGCCTGTGAACCTGAACTCAGATTTCCCAGCTGGTGAGATAGCATGACGTTTCTTACCATCTGGCAAGTCAGTATTTTCATACAAAAAAGTTTTGGATTAGTAGTGCAAAGGAACTAATTATGTTCGGTGAGTGTTTCATGGCATGCAATTATGCCCAAACAAACAAGAGATTAATTGTAGAAATGTTTTCTTCAGCAAGTCCCTGTTAAACTGATCCGAAGATAAGACAATGTGCATAAAAAAATAGTGGTTTGAAAAGCAATGAAAATGCTATTGAATACCTACAGCATAACTTATTTCTCTATACGTGCTGAATTGCAATTCTTTTGGGGTTATAGATGGGCATGTATTCATAATATCTTGGGTATGGTTCGTTTGCAGATAATTCCACAGCAAGTCCTTCAGCATAGTCCTGTAGCAGTAGGGTTTTAGTTTTTACTCTGAGGTTTCATAGGGAGTTTCCCAGGCGAAACAGTTCATTTGCTATTTTTGTAAAACCCTACACAAATGCTTGTTTGCTCTCTAACTGTTATTGTTCATTCTTTTTAAACTAAACTACACAAGGATAATGTGTATTTTTAGAAAATATGGAGGTAAAATTGAATACTACAAAATAGAATTTATCATGAGTCGAAGTTTATTACTTCTTTGAGCTGAAGTTATTTTTTGTGTTACCATTTATGGTATTTTATTTCTGGTAAGTTCCTTTTTTTTTTTTCTTAGCAATAAATATGTAGTTCTCTTAAAAATTTGAAATGTAGGTATATATTTTTGCTTCAAATTTGTGATATTAAAGAATTACTGAAGAAATTATCACTTGTGGTCATCTACTGTATATTTCTTTCACAAATGGTGTGTTTCTTTCTTAGTATCACACGTAACCATGTGCACTTCTGTGGGGGAAGCCTCATGAATGCTGCATAGAGGAAAATTACTGGCTTCCGTGTGTCATGCACAATTCCATTTTTAAAACAGACAAGAACGAGGTTTGCTGTTTTGCAAGTGTTACAGTGTAGACTTGTCATTGCCTGCCACCCTCAGACCCTTTCCTGGGGATTTTAATGATTTTCGCTTTCATAGTAAACTTTAATGTATATGTCTTATGCGCATTAAAGACTTGCCTATCATTTAAATTCAGAATATGCAGGAAAGATTCCTGATGATTATGAAGGAAATACTTAGGGCAGATGAAAGCACAGGGTTTTTGTATTTTAACTGAAATTTGCATGTGCTATATCTGAAATGTGTATGAGAGTAATCTTTTCTTTATTCTAAATTATCAAAGTGCAAGAGAAGCTG
Organism: Cnemophilus loriae; assembly: GCA_013397755.1. Classification (NCBI taxonomy): domain Eukaryota; kingdom Metazoa; phylum Chordata; class Aves; order Passeriformes; family Corvidae; genus Cnemophilus; species Cnemophilus loriae. The sequence goes on along the minus strand of VZTF01004847.1, from coordinate 275,271 downwards.
AAATGCTTTGTACTTTTTGTATCTAATTTTAAACAAAGTTTCACTATTTATTAAAGGTGAACCTGATAACCTGGTGTTAAACCTTGTTCTTGTCAAATTTGTTTCCACTGTCAGAGCACTTCCATGTGCTGTTATTCCTCCTCTGTTTTCAAATGACTGTGGCAAAAGCTAATGCACCCTGTGTTTGTTGTAATTATGGTGAGAAATGTTTGTAAACAACTAGCAAACAATATTATTTTTATTAATTAGGATTGTTGAAATATATAGATAACAGCTGTGACCTACTGATGTTTAAGCCTCTCCTTCTTTTGGCATCTCAGCAATGCTCACAAGGTGATTCCACACTGAAGGAGGTAGGAGAGTCCTTTGGGTTGGGCTCGATGAGGGGAGAAGGCAGGGCTAGCAGGACTCTGATCATGACTACCTGAGACCATGCCCAAGCTGAAGTGGCTGAGCAGCTACCTCAAAGTACAATACTGATTCTAAATGACCTTTCAGTGTATAGTAGCAAAGTAAATATCTGATTATTGCAGGAAGATCTATAGCAGCATGGGGAGCTATGACAACATAACTATACTATTTTATAGTCTGACCTTTGTACGATGGTTCAGGATGAAGAGCTCTAATAGAAGTGATAGACTGTACCTGTTCACATGCACTGTACAGTGTGAACAGTCCAATGGCAAGGTATTCCACACAAATAGCAGATATTAGTTTGTAAGTTTGTATTTAGAAAGATGACACTGGAATTTCCAATAAGCTTGAATAAAGTCTAATGGAAGTAAGCACTGCTTCTACTTAAAATTACAGTGAAACACAAAGAGAATCTTAAAGTCTTCCTGATTTCTACAGCCAGCTGTTAGATGCATACATTTTCTCCAGGCATGGGATCTACCTGTAGATTTCACCAGAGGACAACACCAGAGAAGAAAGATGGCAGCAACAATGCACTGAAGCTGGAGAATCTGTCTTGTGGTAGCACAATCCCTGACAGCCTCCAGTGCCCTAAACCCTGTCCTGTCACACAGTTTGGCACAGTTGGGACATATTGCAGTGTGTGGCGGTGTGCGGATGTGTCTGTTGTGGGCCCATATATGCCAGGCATCCTCCTCTGCGAGTCTGATGACTTGTGAGGCCTGAGCAAGACAAAAACAAGACAGAAGAAGCTGTAAGCTAATGTGACCCGCCTTACTGCGCTAATCTGTAGGATGTATCAAGTCTTAGCATTCAGTTTCTCAGACTGGCAAACCACAGTGCTGTCTTAAATGGACTCTTTTATACTCTGTGGAACAGAACAGTCAAAATTAGTGAACCCAGAATATCTATGAGTTTCTGTTGCTATGCTAAGAAATATGAAAAGACAACAGATTCATGAATCAATTATGTTTCTAAGTGTGTACAGGTATATATGACTGTTTGGAAATCTGCCATTGTATGATAAAATAGGTTACCTCTTTTTTCTTTTTTTCTTTATTCTAAAAATACTTTTTTGCTGCAGGAATGTCTCGTATTCAGTGTTGCAAACAAGAAGCCAGTGCTATATATTCTTTAATACAGGAGGATTTATGTATCAAATTGGCTTGGAGATATATTTTAAGAAATCACAAAAGTAGAAACTCTAGCACAGACTTCACAGTTAAAAATGGCTGAGGAAGAGATGAAATATAATGTAGTGATAGTATAATACTTGGTCTCGAAAGTACAATCAGAAATTTTATTGCTGGAAAATCTCTGCAACTCTACTGAGGTCTGTGCTGCTTAACATTTATCTCGTATTTACCTCTACCTGAAGTATGAATTTCTGTTGAAAGATGGAAAAATATCCAGGCTTTGTAGAATATTGCATCTTAAAAACAGGGAAGAAAGTCTTTAACTTGGGAGGGAAAAACTAGGTCTTGGAATTTGCTAGCTTTGTTGATGTATTTCCAGAGGGAAAACCAGGTTGACCAAGGAGGCTGTGGAGTTGCCATTCCTGGAGATATTAAAAAACCATTTGGATGTGGTCCTTTGCAGCTGGCTCTAGGTGGCCCTGCTTGAGCAGGGGGATTGAACCAGATGACCCTTCCAACCTCAGCCATACTCTGATTCTGTGATCTTCAAAGGAAAAATCTTTGGACTATTACTGTCAAGAGATGCAATATTTAGTATAGCAACTTCAGAGTATCCTGCCTCATCAGTAACCCTGAATACTGCAAGAATGTTGCTGTTTCATTATAAACTCGTTATTGTTTCTGCTTCAAAGATAGGCCAAGATCTGAAACGGAGTTTATTGTTAGCTGAACTATTTTGCTATCCTGTACTTTTCTAGTTATATCCAGCCAGGCCTCATTTTCACCATAGCTCTCATTAGCATGAGACAGTATGTATTTCATATTGCAAGCATAATGTGATTTTTAAAACAGAGCAAAACTTTCTCCAGGCTGAACAGTCCCAGCTCTTCCACACTTTCCTCACAGGAGAGATTCTTCAATCTCTTAATTAACGTCATAGCCTTGCCTTGGACTCCACTATGTCCATGCATCTTGTACTGAGGAGGAGCCCAGCACTCCAGGTGTGTCTCCAGCTGCTGGGTATGGGAAAAGGATCATCTCCCATGACATGCTGGCAGTGCTTTGTCTAATGCAGCCCAGGTTACCAATGAACGAATTGAACCTAGTATGATGTAATGAAGTAAACACAATGAAAACTGAAAGAGCTACTAAGTTAAAAAAAAAGTATTAAGAAATTCTCTGAAGGATATTGTCAGAAATATAAACTTTCTGTGATAGAAATGCAAAATTCATGCTTCTGTAGTTCAATTTTGCCTTTCTTAAGTTTAGGAAATTCTAGCTGTGTGTCCAAATTGATTCGAAGTGCAAAGCCTTTGTTGGCAGATAGACTAATCAATTTGTTTTGGTTTTATATGATGACATGCCTGCACTTTATTATCAATGAATTCCTGAAAATCTATACGATCATATCACAAAAGGAGATGATTGAATCACTCAGTCCTGTTGAATTCTAGTCTTGTGAACACTCCCAGTAACATACACTGGCCAGACTGCTGTAATTCAGCTGTCACCTAGATCCAGCCTTAAAAAATATTTCTTCACATTTTTGGGGGGGTAAATACTGTATAATGCTCTGAATCTGTCATTTGAATTAAAGAAAGTTTTGGCAGAAATGTTTACAATAGGCAAAGGAAAAAGGAATTTTTTTTGGTTTAGATTGAAAATTTATCAGAGGAGTAAACTGGGTACAATCTTAATTTCATTCTCTGCTTTTGACATGCCATTGGCTAGGTCCATAAACATTCTAGTGTTTAGAAAAACACTTAAAATAAATAATGAAAAAGGAGGCAAAATATAGAATATGAAAGCCTTTGGTTCTTTAAACAGAATTTATTATGTTCAAAGTTACGGCTCGATAAAAGGCAAGCATAACTTGAATTAAAATATTAATCCATCCATGCCATTTAGTTCTTTGAAATATTCATAGCCTTTTTTTTAGTGGTCATGGTTTGTGTTGAGGGGACAGTAAAGTGGGGGAGGCTTTGATGAAAAAAAGCTTTCATCGAGACCAACACAGTCAAACTGACAGGAATGTGAATGAATTCAGAAAATTGGTCCAGTTGGGAGTTATGTTATTGTAGAAAATCATCTTTAAACTTCATAGTCTATACTCGTAAAACACTTAGAACACCATTAATATCTTCTTGCAAAATCCATTTCCTTCTCTCTGTTTCTAATGCAGACTTCCAGCTTGGTCTTATTTACTCCCCCATTTGTTCTCGTTTCCAAGTACTATCAGTACTATTCAGCTGCCAAAAAAAAAAGTCTCATATTTTCCCTGTGTGTTTAATGCTTGTTTTGCCTGCTCTTTCCCCTCATCCTGCTTTCTTTTTTGTTCTTTTCTATTTCTCACTATATGATCTTAAAGGCAGGAATCCTATATTTTTAATTTTTTGCATTTATAAAGCACTACATTGACTTTTCTCAGGTGAAAAAGGGACAGCTGACAGTCTGATTTTATTTGTGACACTGTAAGTTCATGCAGGGTGGATAGGAGAATGAAATATGCAACAGTACTGCCTTGCAATTACATGGCTTGACTATATCTTCTTTTATGACAATTCTAATTTTTTAAGTCTGGCTATAAAAATATAGCTTGCATCCTATTTCGAGGTCCTTTGTTTTTACTATATGCATACATTTTAAGAATGGAAATTCAAAGACAGAAAAACAAAATGTGAGCAAAAGATGTCAGAAGGAGGAAGATAACTAACACAGAAGGGTGTTGAGTACAGCTGGGCATGTGAAAAGCAAGGCACAGGCAAGAAGTCAAAATAGGTGAATAGAGGAGGGAAAGATAAGTAATGGAGGGTGACATAAGGTTAATTGTACAGATGAATTAATCTGGTGGCCGAAGAGAAACTGTCAATAGTTGCAGTGACTGGAAGCACAAGTAGAGTGCCTCCAGATTCTGCTTGCCCTTTTATACTATATCCTAATTATTATACTCCCTCACTGAGTCATTCAAACTCTTTTCTAATAAGCAAAGGTAATACAAGAGGCAAAGGAAAGATCTGTAAGATATGTTATGGAATAGAATGCACTGAGTGCCTGTCCTCTTAAAATAGAAAGCTTGACTTTTTGAAGCAACAAATGTGTTGAAAAAGGTCTATTTAGAGACTTTTGTGAAATTCACCTGAAATGTATGGTTTTATCTTTGTGTGACTACTGCTGAATGAAGAACAAAGCTTTTTCTATCTCTTCTTGTGTTTGGTGGGGGCAGGGTGTGACAAATACATAGCAGTCTAGGTAAAATGCAATGATCTTTTATTGTCAGCCAAAATAACAGTAAAGAAACCCACCAAAAAAAAAAAAACCAAACAAACAATAGTTAAAAAAAAAGTTAAAAATACTCTTCCTGTAGACATACTGAAAAAACCTTTAGATAAGTGTCAATTTAGTTCAAGGCAATAAGAGTATCAGGCTTATCTTTTCTAAAGCTTGTTGGATTGAGCTTTGTTCCTTGTGTATAAAAATAAAGCCAAATCTTTCTCTCAGTGGTTTCCTTTTTTGAACTGTAAAAGGAAATATTTTCCACAGTTCTCACGATAATTAGATAGTACAGACATTTGCACTAACATTTTAGCTGGAGTTCTTTAAATGACCTTTCCAGTTGTAGAAACAACCCTCAATTTATCTCGCTAAAATTGCAGAGAATGTGGGGCTTCTTATGTGTACATTTATAAAGTAACCTCCATTGGAAAGAAAAATAATTGATTATATTTTTAATAATTTGTTGTAAACACTCATAGGGCATTATATTCTTTACCATTACCTTTCAAACAACGTGGTATGTTTACAGCATTGTTTTGGAAAAGGAAAGCTTCCTTACCTTCATTGTTCTTTGAAACTAATTTGCTGTGGCATCATATGAATTTTGTCTGACTACTACTTAAATGTTAGGAAATCCAGCCATATATTTAATCAGAAAACTATCTCGTAGTAGGAATTCACAAGAAATATCCTTATATTGAATTTTAATTAGTTGTGATCAAAACTGAAAGGGAACAGAATATTCTAAGTGCTGACATTCCTATATCATCATAAATTCTGGACTTCACGTTTACCCTACAAATCCTCTTGTTTCATAATTATATAATTATGGGCATTCTTCCCTAGCAATATATGCAAACGTGACAGGCTGTAAAAGTGTGTGGATGTACAGTTCAAGACAAGCTATTTCGAAACAACCAGGACTTCCCTTCACTAGAGCTTTTTATGAGAAGCAAAGGCAACTGCAAATGTGTTCATCACTGATATTCTGAAGGACTTCAGAGTTTGAGTTTTTATATAAGGTGATAATGTCATTGTTGTAGCCTTTTCACATTGTTTGAAAGCAGATGGTATAAAGTTCTGAAAAATTCTTGCAGTCACAGTTAGTGATGGAGCCATGGACTACTTTGCAGTACACAGGCCAAGGAGTACACGTTGCACTCTATGCAGTTCTTGGCACTCTGTTAAGGTGAGATTAAGATTCTTTCCGCCATGTCTTCTATAGAAAAAACCCAAAGCATGCACAAAAACCAGGATTTGTGCTGCTCCTCAAGAATAATTTTATGATCTGAACAATTGGGGTGCCAAATGAGGCCACAACTTTTCTGTGCAGGTAATCACGTGAACTGTAATGCAATGCTTACTAAAAATACAACAAATAGGAAACTACATTTGTTGCAGTTATACACAAGCAGACAAGACAAACAAGGTCAAGTTTTGCAGTAAACAGCGAAAATTCTGCTTTAAATTTCCTATGCCTTCCAGGACAGCTGAAATCACAAAAACCCGTTTCTTACAATTTGCTACCTCTTATTTTAATTTATTAGTAAATTACCCTCTACCACATTTCTCAGGAAAATAATGCTTTGCAATTTAACCCTGCAGATCCAAGTTCCAGGTTTTTCTGTGACACTCTCTATTAGCCATAAAAGCCATGCAAATATTTGCAAAATGACAATTGGTGTTTATAGAGCCTTATTGCACTTGAAGAAAGCCCAGGAAGAATTTCTAGTATTTTCCTCTGTATTTAAAAAAAAACATAATTCACATATCTTAAATGAGTAATTTTAGTTATTATGTCATGCTGTGAAGCTCATTTTTCCCTGTTCCTAGTTGTTAACGGGATATAAAGATGTTCCATGTTCAAGAAAAAAAAAGTATTGTTTGAATGGAAATGTGAAAGGGAAATATGTAGATAGAATATAAAGGTCTTGATAATTTAAAATAATTTAGGGATTGGAAGAAAAAAGCCTGCAAAATTATTTTTCTTTTTATTATGTTTTTTTTTTTTTTCCTAGACCACATTTCTTTGGTGTTTATACAATGTGAAGTAATAGAAGCAAAAGGGCTACATGCATGGTTATCAGATGGAATATATATCATGAACACACCTGAGATCTGCCAAAGCCCTGCCTTTGGGAAGATATTTCAGACAGAAAGAGCTCTTCAACATCACCCCTGACCCTGAGTATGTTTGAAGGCCATTTTCTGCCTGTACAGGAAAGTCAGTGTTGGTTAGGGCCTTTTAACTTTTCTTTACAGAATGATTCATTCATAGTCTGTGGTATTTCAGGAGTCCCTCTGGTGTCAGGTAATCTTCTTGTGCAGATGTGTAGAGTGTGTGTGAAGCTGGTTTAGCCTTGTTCAGGGCAACTGAAAGTATAACCACAGTAGAACAGAGAAGGAAATAAATTCTGTTTAGTATAGGGTTGATGTAGGTTACATCTGCCTTTACGCTGGGGGTAAGAGGCCTTAAAGAATTTCCCTTTGTCAACATTTGATTCCTGATCTGCTCCAAGACAGGATGACTGCAAGTTCGCTTTTATTCCAGGCTTTTTCAATTCTACTTAAGCTGGGTTTTATTCTTAGTTTCTTTGTATTTAATAAATATGGCTCAAAATAAACATTTTTTTCAGAATGGAAAATGATTTACAAATTTATCTGACAAATTTTACATTTTTCTTTTTCTGTAAATTTATATGGAAAAATTTTCCATTCTGCTGTATGGGCTCAAAGCTGTATTTTTAAGAAGACAGGAAATGCACTGCGAATTTTCTAGCATTTGTTGACATAATATGGAACAAGGATGTGATAATAATCTTCAGATTTTCCTATGCCCCAAGCACTGGCTGTAAGTGAAAGGCTATTATTTGTGCAAAGCCTTTAAGAAAAAGGAGCAGCAAAACCAATCTCTCTTTTATCAAAGCACAAGCAAAGTGCTAGCACTGTTCAAGAAGTGAATGATTATTAATTCCCCTGAGAGAAATTATCCCCATTCAACTTGCTCTGGATTTGTAACTCCTTGTGAGAGACAGGATCCCAAAAGAAATTAAATATATTATATATATTTGGTATGATACTATATGATTTTATTTCTTCTGAACACTGAAAAAGTGAAGGTCAAGAAAGAGTTAAATTTGAAATGTTGAAAAGCATTGTAAGATAACTAATGGTCATGCCTGTGTAATGTTATAGATGCTCACATGCCAGAAGCGTGGAATTATATTTGTTTGCTGACTCTCTGTCACATTGTATATGTATGGTTTGAATGAGAGGTTTTGAGTAAATTGTGGTTCCATAGTCCATTCTTTCTGACAGCCACAGTGAGCTGAGTGAACTTTGGATCAGGTTTTTGTTATAAGTGAATGCTTATAACTTGATGTCATTGTACTTTAAAAGCTTTAAAGGGTTATGAGAAGTCAGATGTGGCATCCCACTGCACCCTCCAGTGCCTCCATGTGCTGCCTTTGTGTCACAGTATCATACCAAGTTAAATGTCTGTAACTGTTTGAGTTGCATTTTGTTCTGCACAACCTAGGAAATCCTTTTACTAGTATGCAGAAGTGTGTGTTCTTTGCGTTCCCCATCCTGCAGAGGTTTCCATCAGAGTCTTGCCGTTTTTATTAATCATAGTAAGAATGTAAATATGTAATTATGTATAATTTCAAAATAATGATTTTCGGTGTTTTCCTGAGTATAGCTTCGTTGTTTTTTCATCTTTTAAAATCTGGTAGGCATCCAGTTATTTTGAATGTGTCTATTTGATAAATGCAGAGGGCTGTTAGACTCAGTTGTTTGTTTATTATGCTTTCAAGCATTTTGAATATCTGTTTAGTATTCGGTCAAATAGTGTATGAAAAAACATATGTACTGCAGCTGCAATGACACCACCTTTATGTTTGATCTTCAGGAAATGCAATGTATCTGTGTATTTACATATATTCTGTTTTTTTAGTGGTTTAGGGCTTTAGAAATAATAAAAAACTGAAGAAATTATAAACTTTTAACCATACTTAAGTGAAGCAGCTCAAGAATGTAAGTGCTGTACTCACTTTAATCTTCTCATCTGCCTTCTTGAGTGCATCTCAAAAGTTTGAGTTGTAAAAAAACACTTTAAAAAAGGTATTATTCTTTTCCCTTCTTTTCTTTTTTTTTCCTCCTCACAAGTATTAATCTACAGGAAAAGTACTGAAATTATTGTTTCCACTGTCTTTAGTGAAGATTCTTAAAGTAGAAAATATCTTCAGTAATGATCTTTTAATTAAGAATTGCCTCTTCAGAGAGGCTCTTCACTACATTAAGTGATCAAAATAGACAGAACATTGCATGATTTTCTTGAACCTGTTTTAAGGAAGTATTTATTTATATGTACTATATAAATAATAATGAGCTCTTTCTCACAAGGCTTCAATCTCTCCTTTATGTTTAGATTGGAGAAGCATCCTAGTTCATCAAAATATTTCCTAAGCAGTACATAGAGAAATGCAAACCCAAAAATTACACAAGTAAAAATTGCTCCTGGTAAAAGATTCATCATAATCACTGAAGTTAGGTCAGGAACAAATGTAGTCTCTCGACTTTAAAATTCTAAAAATGAGTTTACCCATAATGCTTCAGAAGAAGAAGAAATTTAACTTTAATCAGTGTAAGAAAACTAAACCACATTGGAGCTGCCATTTTAGTGATTTGAAAGTTATTTTTGCAAACTTGTTTTTTCCTGAATAAGGTTTCTTATTAAACCTTTTCTGTCTGGTCTCGTTCTTAGAAGACATTAATTGGCATTCTAGTGGGGGTTTTTGTTTGTTTTTTCCTTAACACAGAGTACCTATATTTTTAATGTACCTAAAGTCTGAGGGCAAAACCTGAATGTTAATATTTTCATGCACGATCTCTGATATCGAATTTCTTGAAGCCGTTCTTAGCAACAGTGGCTAGTAGATTCACAGTGTTCTGCAGATATCTGAAATAATCATGAGACATCTAGCACATAAGAGTTGTATATCTAGTGCAAGCCTTGAAGAGCAAAGGCAGACGAGGTTTTCCAGCAGAATGATGCATTTTAAAATGTTCTTTTTCTCAATTCTGGTCTTGACAAAAAAATAAAAATATTCTACCCAAAGACCAACCATACCCATTTTAGTTCAGACAGTTCCCAGTGAAATCCAGGAACTTTGAAAGGAATCTTAGAGGAAATTTTTTTATTTCTCCCAATTTAGAATGGTTTAGAATTGTGGGAGGACAAAACAGAATGAAAATGCTTTTTCTTGTATCTATAGCTATGTCAATTCTATATTGTGTAGTTAGAAAGAAGACATTTTCAAAGAGGATGTCTGATAATTAAGCCAAAATATAAGCTGTCCTTGGTAGGAAGAGTATCTTAGGAAAGCTGATGTTGCTGATACCTTTTTTAGTTACAAGCATACACAGAAGCAGAATTGAGTTTTAGTGGATGCTTTCATATATAATTCCCATCACATATGAATTTTCCATTTCTTATTCTCTGTGCTCCTTACTGACTGAACAGTAAATAAAATCTCAGTTGGCATTTCTGCACTGATCTCTTTCTTGGGACTGTATTTTGATATGAGCACCTTATCCATCTGCTCGCTCTCAAATTTCCTCTTGGGCTTAGAACACAGGTGCTACTGAAAGAGAATTTGTTGAATATTTGATAAAGTTTGCCTTATGTTTACAAGTAACGAAAGGTCACCACCCTTGTTTATTGGGATTTCAGCTATCCAGTGCTGACTGCGTGGAACTATTGATGTAAAAGATATCAAATAAATAGGTGAGCACAACCTTTAAGGTAAAAGCCAATAGTTTTTAAAGACATAATTTACTACAGTACAACTTTACTGATATAAAACCACAAGCATTTATTGGTTTCAAGAGGATCAAGAACTGTACTGCAGTGAATGGTATCTTGAAGACTAAGAGCATTCCTGGAGTGAACCCACTCTGATGTGTCTGAACAGGCTCTATTTCACAAAACATTTCAGAATATCATTACACATTATTTGCTTTCTTTTCCAATAAAGAGATTGCTGTGTGTATCCAACATTGCAACTAGTTAGCCCTTTTAAGGCAGACACAACTGAATAGTACAGAGCAGGATTTCATTTCTATCAGCCCCTTTCTGCGACTTGCCCAGTTTCAACTGAATTTGTGATGATCCTTTGAATCTGTATTATTGCAATGAAGGATAATGAAGATCCAGACAAAAAGAAGACTCTGCTGGTTATCATACTAAATTGATGAGCATAAGATTACTTGGTATTTAACTAAAACAGAATATTTGATACTGCCTTTGGCTTAACCTCTAACGGTTTGTAAATTGTTAAAGTGAAAATGTACAGCTGCATCTTACCAAATGGCAAATTGAAAATGAGACTTTTAGATGGCTATGGTTAGCACAGGGAGGATTCTTTTCATTTTAGAAAACAAATCTTATGTATGGAGTAGTTGGTTCTCTTAAAATAGTCAGTGGGAATACTGCCAAATACCAAGTAGCTGTGCCTCTTTTGAGTAGTTAAAAATCCGTCGTGTTTCTTCCAGGATTTATTGCAGTGTAATTTTAGGATCAGTCCCTGCAATTTTTCTTTAAATAAAAGCTTCAAAGCAAGTCACATTAACATTATTTTGATTTCAAGAAAACGGAAATTTTATCTTGGTCTGCTGTTAAGATCTTCTAAAACTGGATCCATTTATCAGTAATGCAAAGATAAGCTCATAATTTGTATATTTGGCATTGTAGTGTTAATTACCTTGCTCACACTGAGAATGTTCCTTCAAGCTTAGCCTTAATGCATCAAATTGAAAAAGAAAACACAACTTCTTTTTTGTATGTCAATCACAACTGAACAAGAAATTAATGCTTTTAGTTAAAAGCCAACTTCCAGTATGAATCTTACTGCTGTGTTCTGCATGTTTTATGCTCTTCCTATCCAGCAACAGGCCAGTCCTCCAGACCTTCATTGAATTGAAGCTTATAATGCCCTTTCCTGAGTAAAGTAGAATTTAAGAGGCTTTACTGAGAAAATGGAATAGAGGTCAAAAGAGCTGAGTACATTTCAATCAGCACTTTAAATGGAATATCCAAAGTTATGTATGGTAGCAAGCCAGATATACTTTTTATCTCACAACATCATCTTTGTTTCCATGAAAGGCTTTTAAAGGTGTAAATGTTTTTATTTTAGGCTTGATAGAAGAGATTTTATTAGATTTCAAGGGAAGATGGTTTTTTATTCTCTGAAATTTCTTTATTCTTAAGAAAAAGGGGAGCCTTGAAAGAGTCTTAATAAAGATCTGTTTCAGATACAAAATGATGGCAATTTTCTTCCATGCTGCAACTGGCAACAATCTTCTCAAGAGTTTTACATCTCTGAGCTGCAAGACTAGAGTTCTAACCTAAAGTTTTTCAGCCAACTTATGGAAGCAGCCAGCTGAGGGATACCTATGGATGGTGATATTTAGGAGTTTTATCACCACTTTTGATGAATGAAGGAATCAATGTCTGCCTGAATCAGATGCAGGTCTTGAAAGAAGATTTAGATAGCTGTACATTGTATTTTTCTATTATCTCAGTGACAATTGGAAGGATATATATAAACTATACAAAACAGTTCCCTCAGCATGGCAGACACTTAACTAGAAGTATGATCACTACCCTGCTGGCAGGAACCTGCCATCTGAAAAACAGCTCCTCTCTAGTTTTTCACAAGTGACCTAAGATCAGATGCCACCAGAGTGAGGTAAATGCATCTGGGACTATTTGCTTTATCCGAGATAAAAAGAAAGCGTTTGAAATCTCTTTGTCTTCTTATAGTATGTTTTGGGTGTGGGGACTTATCCCAATAAATGTCCCAGTTAGGTCACTTAAAGAGCCTATCTTCTCAACCACCAAATCAGTGGTGATATTTCTGAAACAAGCCAAGAACACCTAAATTAGCTGCAGGTGCCAGGAGGACAGGCTAATTCAAGATGGCATGCAGCTACATACACACATCTTGAAAGTGTCAGTGTCTAACCTGTGTTGTAATCCTCGTGCTTTTGCTGAAGTCTCCATTGTAGGTCCTGCAAATGCATCTGGTAAACTTGCCAAGGTCACAATTAATCATCTACTCCTTGTAGGGTCATTAACTGATAGAGACTTAGGAACTAATATATCATATCTAAGAAATGTTATACTTTTCACTCCATGTTACTGAAGAGTACATAGCACACCAGATCTTTTCTATTCAAATATTGGCAACAATATTGCCATCTATTACTGGCAAAGTAGTTTCATTTGGACCCATTGGAGTCGATGTCAGTAAATGATTAAACTCATTTACCACAAAAAAAAAATACTGAAGGCCCAAATTTTGTATTCCAAAGAGGGTCAGGAGTGATTTCCTAGATACGTTCCACCTTTTATTTTAAGAATTTTTTTCTTAGTCCTGTTGCTCAAGAAGGATATTCTTTAATCTAATATATCCTTAATCATTCACTGGGGATTGACACTGGCACATTTCTTAAAGATAGAATGGTATATTAATTTGGCTAGCAGTAATTCTTTCTCATGATGAGGTCTGGATCATTGTGCCATCTTTTCTACCGGTGGCATCCTCTCAGGACTGTTAGGTTAATGACATGCAGCCACCTTCCCTCTTACATCTTTCTAGAGGATGATGATGGCAGCACAAAGCCCATATTTACCGTTCAGGTTCTTAAGCTTTTGTTATCCTGATTGTTCTGTTTTCACGTTGTTATTGGTATTAGTCTACCAAAACTTGAAGGAATTTTAAAACAGAAAATATCTATTTATTCTGATTTTTAATTAGGAAATTAAAAGTCCAGGTTGTTTTAAACATATCAGTTCATGAAACTGTTCTACATCCCACCTGACCTGGTCATGACAGTTTGAACCTGACTGAGTACACACATTTCAAAGGAGAAGTCTGTCCCAGGTGAGGAATATAAGTTTCTGAAGATGCAAATTGTCCAAGATATTCTCAGTAAAAAAAGTGGATATTTTTAAGCAAAATTTATCTGACTTTGCTCTGTTGGCTACTTAGCACATACTTATTAATTGCTGTCTTGACACAAAAATTTGCTAATGGTTCTGAGTTAATGTTTTAAATCCACGCGTGTTATTTAGGGTCTTGTTGGAGTTGGTTTTTGCAATCATGTGATTTGTGAAATTGCCATCTTCTCCAGCCCTAACACAGACCAAAGAATTTTCTATTATTTTTCCCTGTGCCTGCAAAAAAGTAGATTCTAACATCCTTAAATGAGTCATTTTCTGCATACAATTTTCCACCCTCTGGGATGCTATCTGCATTCTGGTGTTTAATTTTTAAGTCAGTATAAGAATTCTGATTTTTAAATTCACCCTTTCATTGTGCAATTACTTTTATACCCTACACCTATGTCATTTTAACACTGATTAGCTAATACTTGAGCTAAGAACAGATTTTGTGGTGTAGGTATGGACCTGTAAAATTGTGTCTTCCATGCTTGGTACTGTATAGTGATTTTGAAATAAAATACAGTCACCCAGAACATTCAAAACATAGTTTATTTTTTAGTACAGTGACTGAAATGATTCTCTGAGGGCATACAGGCTTGTTTGCTTCTATTTTCTTGTCAGTACTTAAGAGGTCAACAGGTCAATATTTTTATTTTTTATTACATCACAATTGTGTTGTCTTTTCTAGACACTATATGTAAGTAGTTTGCATTGTTCCTTTGTTCAATTGTCAAAATTGAATTTGATCTGTTGTCATGTTTCCTGTTCACCTGCCCTTACTAGATTCCTCTGTGGTTTTTTCCCTTCATTATCAGTTTCCCTCATTTCAATTATTATCAGTTTCGAATTGCCCACGGTTATGATGCAGCTCGCTAGAATTAGCACCAGCATGATATCACTCCTGATGCCACCGGCATCATAAGCGCCCCGTAAGAGAGCTATAATCCGCACAGGTTTGGACAACAGAAGGGCTGGATTCTGGCAGCCACTTAATGCATGTGGATGCCAGCTATTTCCAGATCATGGGGTTGGGAGCGTGCCCAGCTGCATCGCAGCAGGATGTTTCAATGAGACCTGCATGTACATCATCCTCAGCCCTCCTGCCCCATCTTCTGTTGACAAAAAGTGTGGCAACTGGGCTAGAAAGAACCCATGTGCCTCTCAAAGTCCTGATCTGCTCTGCCATTGTGAAACCTGGGATTTCCAAGTGTCCACAGAGCTCATATTCTGAAGTGTCTTTAGTGTCTTCTAAGCACCAGTGCTTCCACTGTGGCTACTAGGAAAGCAACAGCAAAGTTGTCAACAGGGACCAACAGTATTTGGGGAAAAAACCTCTCACTGTGAGTGCAGTCTAGATAAGCATGTCTTCCCAGCATACTTCAAAAGGAGTTTTAGTTCATAATCAGATATTTAGTTAAAGTTGAGTACGTGAAATACATGCATATGGATTCTGCATCCTTGAAGAAAACAAAAGATTTCTTCATTTAGAAGCAATTGCCTGCATGAAACAGGAAGGTAGAAATTTATACTGTAGAACTAGAAGGCCCAACACAAAATAGAAGGCTTTAGGTAATTACAAGTTGTGATACATTTCATATTCCCTGGTACCAGGTTACTTTGAAGTCCTTGATGTAATTACAGTCCTTGGGATACCTGTCTCAGTTATGGTGTCTACATGCTTGTCTTATTGCAGATCCAGTCAAAATGTCCTTTTGGTGCTGCCAAACACATATGTCCTGTCACTCTTAGCTCCATGAGCTGTTTCAGAGGTGTTTTGCCTTCTTCTCTTGGCTGCATAGATTTCTCGTTTAGAACAGGCACTGTAATACTTTAAGCATGTGTCGATTACTTAAATGAAGGTAAGGGCTGATTCCTTATTTGCATTAATATTTTAAATTAAGCCTTTAGTTCCTAAAAATCCTAATAATTTCTCTGTAAATTCTAACCCCTTAATTTTCAAGCACAGCTTTCTACTAGAGGCTACTAACAATTAATTAACGAACTTAGCATATTCACAACAATGCCGTTACTTTAGATGTTGATGATTAATTTAGATTCATGAATTGATAGATATTTTTAAAAACTGACCATTTGTGTTCATAGATCTGTATCTATGAACAGGGAGATAAGAGTTAATGAAATGAACTGTTCTTCTACTTAGAAAAAAATAAGTCTTAACAGGATATCTGAATATGTACTTTAGTGATAATTATCTCTGCTGTTTTTACTAGTTCAAATGTTTTTAGTGTATTAGTGTACTTAGGCCTAATCTTATATAGAACACATAAGACAGAAGATATGTAAACAGCAGTGTGCAGAAATATTAGTTAACGCACCTTGTAGTTTATTTGAAATTATATGAATTATTCTGTGAAGTCTGAAAATATTCTACCCTACTTATTTGCACTTTCTAGATGTTGTTCCTAATGAAAACAGCCTATAAACCTGAGGTATAAGACAGGTAGGAAATCTGACTATATATGCCAGCTGAAAACCCCTCTCCCAGATTTTCTAATGCTTTATCAGCCCACATGTTTGAACCCGCAATAAACTATGAAGCTGATAACCAAGAATGATTGGACTATATTAATATATTAATTTTAAAACCTTTACTAGAACACAGTGGATCAGAATACAGCTCATCATAATCCAGACAACTGTAGAGGTTCTCTATTTCTTGCCCTGAAGTGAAAAGTTCAGAATGTACCCTAGCTTCAGTACAGCTGATAAAATTGCATCTGACAGTGGCTGCAGAACATTTCATACAAAGGATGATTAATTGCTTTTCTTTTCGTAATATCAACTTGCAATTCTTTTAATAAAATATTATTTTGCACAAAGAATGCCATATGATGTTGATGAAGATTCAAATTAGGTAAGACACTGAATTTTGGTTGCTGTTTTTATGGTCTTTAAGAAAAAAGAGCTTAGGGGCTTTAAAGACTTCAGCTTTTTTAAACAGAGTTTTAGTCTTAAGTGTTGAAGGCACCTCTTAGTATGTGAAATTCAGAGAGAGAACAGCTTCAATATTTGAATTTCTATGTTGTGAAGCTGGCTGCAATATTTTCATATAATTGCATCTTTTTATAATTGCTTTCAAAGAAAAGTGAATCCTGAGATGAAAGGTAAGAAGTGGGAAAATTAGACAAGTAACAAACAGTAAAGTTAGGTGAAAGACAGCTTCCAAATTCAATTCGGATGAGCTGCTCTCAATGTCCTGATCTGTTTTAGATTTTCCATTTGACCTTTGGAAGGTAAGTTAATGGGTATACATGTCTATTTTTCATATGTCTTCTCTACAAGTATATTTAAAATATTGAAATGCTTTAAAGTCTAGTGAAAGGTCCATTTAAATACCTTCTATTTTTAGAAATAGCAATTACTGAAAAGGCCTTCATATATTATTGACGCATGCAGGACAAAACAGAATAGGCTGGAGCTTTTTGTAATTCAAAATACCACTAATATATCTTTTATTTGTTGTTGTCATCATTTATCCTTTATGTGGCATGTATCATGTTTTCTTTTGAAGCAAGCACTATGAAATTGCTGCAAAGCAATAATTCTAAACTGCTAGGTAATATATTATGTGCTGTGAGTATTAACTGTGGCAAAGTGATGAGAACAGTAAACAATTTTTAGGTACCCCCTGAAGGAACTATTCATCTTTTCTATCACATAAAGTAGAATTTCAGCCCGTAGGTTAAAAATAAGAAGTGCCTGACCCTGAATTATGATCTATCAGTTTTCAACTCCCTCACCTCTTCAAACTTCTTCCATTTTTCTGTGATTTCAGTATTTAACTTCCCTGAGATTTTTTTTGCCTCTTGCTGCTTTAGATCAGCTCTATGCAATGCACCAGCACTCTAATGCTTTGTCAGTGATTGTTAAGGGAGAATATGGTCAGTCCACCCTCTCAAAAGGGCATGCAAGTTCTGCTTGATGATAAAATGTCTTTACTGGTACAAGATCCTGAATTATTCCTAATCAAAAATGTTCTACAAGTTTTGCGGTACTTCAGTGCTTATTTTTTTGTGACTGGCAGCATCTGTCCCCTTGACAAACTGAATGCTGAAACCGTTTACACTGGTGAGCATTAGGCTTTTCCTGAGGGTATTTAATGAACACCACCAATATTCAATGTGTTTAGATACCAGAAGAGTGGAGGGGGAAGGTTTAAGACACTCCTATTTAAAATACTTGGATACCTAAGACACTGGGCATATTGATGTTTTTTCATGCAAAAACTTCCTTGGATACATATAGATGTGCTCCTTTTGTCTAGGTCTTTAAGTATTTCTGATTTTCCCGATTTTTGAAATGTCCAAGCATGTCTACGATAAACACTTATCAAGGGTTTCAAGGCTTTCTTGAGCCTGAATAGATTTGAATACTTCACTTCCACATCTTAAGAGTATCTTAATTGCTGAGCTATAAACTAATCTGGTCTCTCCCTCCTCTTAGAACTGGGTCTCTGCACAGACAGAAAAGCAGAAGCTGTCATTAAAGTGGGCTAAAACTGAGCTTTAAAACACAGGAATTCAGGCATGGAATCTTAGATGTGTGACATGGAATGCCTGCCACCATTCAGAGCTTCTGTCATTACTTCTTTTCCTTTTCCTGAATGTGATTTAGACTGTCAGTGCTCAACACATTGAGCCTTGGGAACTACAGTCTAAGAACCCAACTCTCCTCTGTACCTTCAGGAGGAACTTGAGTGACTACTGTGGAATTTGCTAGGAGAACCCTATATATTTGTCACATCTATGAATGACTACATGAACATAAAGAGTAATTCCTATGCTTTTGGAGTGGGATTGCTAAGTAAATTTGTTTGACCCACTTTTACTTTTTCTTTTGCGTTATTACAAATAAGATTTTCTGAAGAAGCTCTGAGATACCCAGAATCTGGTCTTTTATTACTTTTTGATTGCATAGCAGTGAAAGAAATAATCACTGCTATACGCCCATCTGAGCAGTATGTCTAACTATGAAAATATTCATCTAAATGATCTAGGGCATCTAAATGATCTTTTTTAAGATTCTCTGACTCTGTCTAGTACTAACCGTCCTGGGGAAGACAGTCGTTGACTTCAGCAAGTATTTTATCAGGAAACTGTGCCGAGGTAACAAATAACACTTTTAATGCAGGAATTTGAAAACAGTATGTGTAGGGAATGGACCCAACGTTCACAAAGGAAATTGCGTTTTGATTCAGGAAAAGAGGAAGGTTGTATTCCCGTTCAAATTCCTCAGCAGGTGATACTTTCCACCTACAGAACAGCGTGATGTTTATGACAAAAAAGGCTGTGGTTTTATCAGAAACAAATACAGTATGCATGAACAAATATGGTGCATAAAACCTGGGCTGTGTGCTGTTGAAACATACAGCAGCATTCCTGTTAAACTTGAGAGGTTGTTTGGATGAGGAACTTTAGCAGTGCAAATGACTTTGTTGTAGCTGTTAAAGTATTTGTAGCCACTTCAGCAAGGAGAGCCAGATATAAACAGGCTTTGACGGCTTGTTGCAAAACATCACTATGGCTTTTCTTGCCAGTAATCATAAACTGAAAGGGTTGTTATCTTGCTACTTTCTATCATGCAAAGTGCTTGTAGGATGACTTTTCTTTTGCTAAGGCAGTTCTATATATGATGATAAACAGTTTGACAAACTATCAAATGTGACACTAAGGACAGAAGAAAATATATGACAGTATACTGGATTTTACCTTTTTATTAGCAGCTTATTACGGGGAAAGGGAACCCTCAAACACAAAGATAACAAAAGTATCCCCCAAAACCAGCCTTATGCACTGTTGTCCCAAGCTACATTTGCTCTGCACTTGTATAGACAAGTTCATATCTGCTTTTCAAACAGTATGGTTTTTTAACTCTTAAAATGTCTTTCCTCTTTCACTGACGTCCTTATAGTCTCATATTTAGGGAAGTGAAAATGTGAGTAGAAGTCTTGAACTTAAACCCAACTAAAATCAGAGAAGGCTTCATTTATAAATGTTTGTTTATCTTCACTCTCCTTGTCAGAATGAGGTGTGGGCATTTATCTAGTATGTCTGCTTGAAGGAGTTGGTGACCCACCCTGCAGCTAAAGAAAAATAGTAAAGAAAAAAATTTATTAAGTCAGACATCACACTGAGGGTTTGAAATTGAATTGCAGACATATACTATGGTGCTTTTCATCCCACGAGATTATTGGCATCTAAAGTTATGGAGGAATGCCTGATTAAAGAAAAGGTTGAAAATTAATACCAAACATGCTATTTGGCAGCTTTTTCATTTCACTTATATATAGGAGCAGGTGATGTCATTTAAAATTAAATACTTCATGTCTATGTTGGCAGGAAAGCAGAATTTAGTGATGAAATATCCCTGAAACTAATATCATTAATTGTTCCCCGATTTTATTTATATTTGCATACTATGATGCAAGTACAATGAATCAACCTCTATTTAAATTGCACATAGCACAGGATTTAACTATAGGCAGTAAAGGACCATAATAATTTCAGAAAAAATATCTTATAGAAATACTGTGTCCTTTTTACACTGAAATGAGAAAGCAATATTTACTGTTTCTTTAAGATGAGATTTATAGGAAAGATCTTTACCGCTTCCTAATTTGTGGTATTATTTTGCAACCAGTTTGCTTGTGTTGTAGTGTTAATCTATGTGAAAATGTATATACCTTATTAATATACTATGTAGTTGGTTTTCATTATGTTGGATACAATGGTAATTATGTTACATTTATATGCTGAAAGTTGATTTCAGTATTGCATGTAGGTATCTAATGGTTACTGGACATTCCTGTGGCAAAACAAACAAACAAACAAACAAACAAACAAACAAAAACTTTAAAAACCCCTTTAAATAAAATTGACCAGTTAATGACTATTTAAGAAAATAAATAATACCAAGAAGAGGCAGAAGATACTTTATCTTAAAAGATATGGTGAGTCAAGTCATCTGTTCTCTTCTGTATATCCTATTCTAGACATTCTAGTGGTGCTGCAATACTTCCATTTGGAGTTGTTTAGACCACCAATCTTATCACTTCAACCAGTTCTTTTCGACATTTCTGGTAACTAGATTTTTTTCCTCTGGTGCTGTCTCAGTTGGATTTACCTCATAAAGCTTCATTATGTTACTCAGACAAAATTTCTGTGTTCTATAAAAGCAATTAGCTTAAAGAGCACCTTAGTACTCTTATTTCCAAAACAAATATGTTGCATAATGAGACTTAAATTAGGCTGAGCAGCTTAGAGTCTCTGGACATGACAACTGCTTGCTTGGAAAAGTTTTTCTCTTACATTTTCTTTTCCAGGGTAACTGACTAAGTATCAAAGTGCTCAGGAAATACCTACCAGTTACTGTTCACCTCCAGCTACCTGCTAGTCGCAAACCATTTTATGTACATAAGAGATGCTCTGTCACTGTTACTTTCCACAGCTTTAAATTTCATATTACAAAGACTTCTGCAAGAGAATAAAGCTGACCTCAATCTGGAAGCATTTTATTACCATTGCATGATTTTAATCCTGACAGACACAATGATTATAATAATTAATGTTATCGTAATGACTTTCCTGTTATTATTATTGTGATCCATTTTTTTATTATCAGCCAATATTAAGATCTAATTTAACTTACAAGATACATATCAGGCAATTAATGTTGAACTAAAAACAGCCTTACAGTTTCATTAAAACTCATCAGTGTTATAGTTAAATACACTGCAAAACCTAGCAAATTTAGGAAAAATTGATTACATGTTTTATTTATTTAATAGTTGTTTTTGAAAGAGATATATTGGCACATAAGAGCAGTGATGTAATTTTTTTTAGAGAAAAAGTTCATATATATGTATAGGAGATGCATATATATTCTTATATTTTTACATAAACTTAAGATGGAATTCCAGGAAGTAACTGAGTTTTGATATTTCTGGTTTTGATAACCCAGCTGAGTAATCTAAATGAATTGTAACTCAGTGGCTGGATGTTCAGTGTTTACTTGAATGCAGTTCCCCATATTATATTGGTATATTGTTCAGCAGTTCAGAATTGAAGCACCTGAAATCATTGTCATGTTTATGAATGTAGGCTGATTCCAACACTCTTTTCTTTGATACTAGAGAAAATGATTTTTGAAAATGATTTTGAATACTTTTGAAAATGATTTGCCCCATTTCTTTTCAGGCAATAAAACTGTGAAATAATTTGATTGAAAGTCATCTATGATTTCTTTCTGAAAGCTTTTCAAATCCAGCCCTTTCACTGTCATAAAGATTTTTCCATTATCATGCCCCATTTTTTCCTTTATACATGCCATCCTTTTAGCACTACATTAAAAAAAGACAGTAATACTAAAGCTTTCCAGCATTTTGCTCAGAGCTACCTATTTCTTAATCTGAGTGAGAAAATGTCAGCTTTAGATGGATGGGACGGCAGAGAGATACCTGCTGTTGACAGGTAGTAAACTGATAGAAAGATGGAACAGTGGCTCCTACAGTCTGGCCTCAATGAAAGCATGAAGTAAGTGCAATTTAGAACTGAAACTGTCTGTGAGTTGAAGGGGAGGAACAGCTAGCCTAGAATAAAAAGCATGATAAAAAGTTTTAAAGAAAAATAATAAAAGTGGTGGCCAAAGGTATATAAAATAAAAGGTACTTGGTGAACTGTTTTGTGTCATGATTTTAAATAGTAAATTTAGAAAAACTTGCCATAGAGTTCTACCATTTACTTTTGTTCTAATCAAACTGTGGGATTGAGAGATATTACTCTGTTCTACAGGATACAAGAACATGTATAAATGCCTAAAACACCTGCACATGCTTGGATCAAAGTCACCAGTCTGAATCCAGCATGCTTCCCATGTAACAGGCTCTGAATTTCCAAATCTCCTTTATTCTGTTCTCCAAAAAGATTGTCTCCCTAAGATCTGTGCTAGCTGTATTCATGCTTCGCATATCCATTTGCTTGCTTGGTCTTACTCCTTAATTCCTTACTGTTTCATGTGTGAAAACTCACACAGTGTTAACTTTTATCATCTCAACCTGCTAGTTCTATGAATGGAATCTGCTAGTTTAAACTGAACCACTCTCTTACAAATTAATCTTTCCAGCTTCACTAAGAATTTTGTTGATTCCTTTGGCCTTCTGTTCTGTGTGTTTGAGATAAAAAGTAGCAGGGGTCAGATGAAAGGAAGGTGTAATACAGAAACAGAACAATTTTGGGAAAAAATGCCATAAGGAGAAAAAGAAGCAAAAGAGGAAGAAGCCAAGAAAGAAAAAAGCTGGGAAAACTGAAAGCAGCATTTGTATGAAATGAAAAAGAATCTTTCTTATGAAAACTGGATTATAAGTGCATATTGACCAGCTTTTATTTGCTCCAGAGAGAGGTGTGTTTACTGTCAGCATTCAGCATTGCCTCCTCAGTTCATCGTTGTGAGATTGCAATTACACACCCATGAACTTCCTGTTATTACTTGTCATTAGTGTGAAAATGAGCCCCCAAGGATGCTGATTGCACACACCTCTCTGCCCATTTAAAGGGTTCAGTGAACTTCTGAGTGGTGTAAGGAGTGTTGTTACTCCCTCCCATTCTCGTGATTTGGTTGTGCAATACATAAAACGGTACACCTCTCGAAGTAAAAGCCTCTGTTGTAAGTCTTATCCGTTTTATTTTAAGCATACATTATTGAGAAAAAAATAGTTTTATATTCAAGCAAATCAGTTTTGAACCCTGATTTCCAATATAGCAAATAAATCTGTTCTACCAATTACATTTTTCATTTTTCCATTAAAAAAGCCAGAGTTATCGTTAAATAAATATGTATAAGTAGGATGTTTGCAAGAACTTCCTTTTGAAAAAGCAGTATTAAATATAAATGACCTTTAATGCACATAGCATCACTGAATTAGTTTTGCATTTCTTATCTTGTTTTCAAACCTGTTTCAAAGGTAAAAATCAACATTAATATGTTCAGAATTTTTAGTGTGGTGTAGAGATGAAGCTTTTATATTCTCCAAAAGATGTGGTAAGGAATATACTTTACATCTACAATTTAAGAATACTTAAACATTGAAGAAATATAGATAAGAAAATGCAAAGAATTTTCACCCACTTTGATACTCCAAACGAATATAGAAGTTCAATGCCCTTAGAAAAAGGTGTCTGTAAATTTTTTCAACAAATGTCAAGTTAGTAAGTATATTACTTGAATGCATTAGGAATAGCAAATCAAATACATTAATGAGGGAAAATCTAACTTTTATGGTTTATTCTCATTAATGTTACAGTTGATACAATGTATGCAGTTTTCTATAAAGAGATGCAAAACTGCAAACAATAAGTAAAAGAAGGTATCTGAAGTCTGTGTTTTCAAAAAAATTATTGCACAAATAATATTATGTGTAAGCTTATAAAATTTTAGACACCATCATCATGCATGGGTACTGTAGGCATGCTGTTAAGAATATACTTCTTTTTGTTCAGACCTAAAAAATTAAAGTTATAAATGCGTTTAGGCAAAAAAAAAAAAAAAACTAAAATAAGAAAAAAGGAAAAAAAAAAGAAAAAAGAAAAAGTAAGCTCTTATGTTAGGTGTCATCTTATCTAAAAATTAGACATATGTTTCTGAGTTGTGACTCAAGGCTGTCTGTTCAAACAATGAGGAAGAGAAGCATCCCAGATGAAAACTCACAATGAATGAAATGACACAACTCAGGATAAAGTAACTTTTGGTTAGGCTAAATAGCTAGAACAGAAGCCAGGATTATGTGTCTCCATCCTTTAAGTCCAACTTTTAATAACTAAAACATAGGTTGGATGTGAAGAATCATTAAGCATAACTCTAAGCTTCCTAGTCAGTTTGATGAAGTCCTCAGATTTGCTAACAGTTTTACCAAATTCCCAGTGGTGGGCTGACAAATCTTGCATAGAAATTCTTTCCTTTTTCTTCCCAATACTTCTGTATTGTCTGTGATTTTATTCTTGGTTTCACTGAGAAATGCAGTATCAACCTATTTTTATTTATTGTAGTATCAAACACTGTGCTAGTGATGCCAGGGATGTGGGTTCCATCCCTGTATGGGCCATTCACTTAAGAATTGGACTCAGTGATCCTTCTGGGTCTCTTCCAACTCAGATTATTCTGTGATTCTGTGATTCTAATTAATTGAAATGAAATAAATAAAATTAAAAATCTAATTTAAAAAAAAAACAACAAGTGCAGCACTACTCAGTGTACCTTGCTACTGCCATTAAACCTAGTCCCATCAGCCTACCTTTGATCCCAGGAAAAATATCGGGATAGCTATTCAGAGCTGGGTAAATAAAGATTTAACCTAGTCTGCCTGAACCAATGTAAACCAGCTAGGAATTACACAAAACATAATAGATTTTACAGAATCAAATATTTTTAAAGAACTTGCAAGTACAACTGTAAGAATAACTGATATTTAGTTCATCTGATGAACTAAAAAGCATGTAGGAAAAAGGAATCTAATTTTTTTATATTTGTTTTATTATGCCAAAATACTGAAATTTGATTTCGAACAACGTGAAACATTTAATTTGATAGGAAACTAAACTTTTCCTTTCGGACATACAAAGCCCCCAAGCATTTATTTTAATGAAGTGTTGCAGTGCTGTGGGTTAGCTCCCCATGTTCAGAATGCCCTCTGTCATTCTGTGCTCCCAAACAACCTTTTCAAGGCTGAGGCCGGGGAGGTCTTCTGAATCACTGTCATGCTGCCCTCCAGCAGCGTGGGTCCTGGGTCTTATCCATTCCCACTGATCAATGAAGAAATCTTGGTCCGTTGTGCTGAAAATAATTCTTCAAGAAAAGAAGAAAACCAAACCATTGGAACATTTTAGTTAAGATGTTGAAATTGGAGCTGCGGGTATTCTAAAATGATGTGTATACACAATCAGAAACTTTCAGAACTATTTTCTGCTGTACCAAGATTACCATGGCAAAGTCTCCCAGGTCTGCGAAATGACTGATGGTTGATTATCTTACAAACGAATCAGGAGACAATCAAGTGCACATCTTTCATCTCAAATGAAACCAGGATGCATCTTTGGGTTTAGAAATAGACATAGCCTAAATCATCTTACTTAAAAATTGGTGTTCTTTCAAGGTAGCAGTGATTTCACTTGAGAAAATTAGATTTTACTGATTTTTTTTAGTTTGATCTGAACAGTTGATCAAGTTGGATGCAGCTGGATTTTTCAAAAGAATGTGTAATTTGAATATGACTATGTAGCAAAACATAATAGGTAGTGCCATTTTTTAGACAAGACTGAACGGTAAATTTTCTCTCCCGTTTTTAAAGCAGCATGTCAGTTGGAATTTCGATTATCTCTATTGTGTAAAAAGCATTAAGAAGTATTATGAAAATAAAATACTGTTTTTGAAAAAAATATTAACTTAACTCACTTGTTAAATATTTTATCACCACTGTTTTCAGTTACAAGAAAAACCCAAACAACCTAATTATCTTCAATGGCATTGACAGTCATAGGAATATTTTCATATGCAGTAGTAAGTGACACTACTTTGAGGGACATATTGGAGGAATGTGTTTGTGCAGTCATGAATTTGCATAAATTTGGGTGCTCTCCCATGAAGTATTTGGCAAATCAGAAAACACTGGTTTTCATCATTGTGTGTATAAATATGTGCATGTGTATGATAACAATTTCTTTACATTTGTGTGGTATAGAGGTACACATCCCTTTGAAAATCTAGGCAATATGCACCTGTTAATAATTACTAGAATTCTGAAAAACAAACAAGAGTTTTTGAGGTTTAGAAGGTTTAGAATATTCGAGAGTTGTTGAATATTTAGAAGGAAAATATTTCAACCTGCTGTCTTGTCAGGAGAGATTCTGCAGTCCTACAGAGAATCTGGGTGGGTGAGTAATATCAGTCAGGCTCTGCACAGTCCTCGAGGCATGGCTATGGGGTCTCGTGGGCTCTTCCCTGTTCCCTGGTGATTTTGGATGCTCATGCAGAGTCATGAAGTTTCCCTCCCAGAAGCCTTTACAGAAACTCCAGACAAACTGCAACATTCCCCAACTAAGCATCATCAGTTATAGGACTGGGTAGAGAACAACTTGTTGATGGTTAGTCTGTTGAAAATGTGATTTTCTTTTCTTATTTGCTGGCTTTTCTGGTGGTGCTCACAGTCTGGACGTTTCGTTCATGCTTTTGTACTTCTTGATGGTCAGCAAATTGCTGGCATAGTTTGTCTCTCTACTCACTTGAGCACAGAAAACCTATTTAAGATGCAGGCTGTTATTTGGGACAGGTGATTGATCACATTTTGTCTGTTTCTATTTATACAAAACATTTCCTAAACCTTTCCACTTTTTTTGGCACTAGGAGCTGGCTTTAGCTCACGTGGTTATGCTGACAGCTATGCTAACCAGGCACAACTCATGCTAACTGCTGTGCTCAGACATGCTGGAAAAATACTATGGCAATGCCATCTCTTCTTTTCTCTTTGTTGTTGGACTCTTTTTGTTTGTCTCTTTTATATTTTTTTTTGCCAAACTGGATGCATCATCTATTTCTTGTATGGTTGCAGATCATGACCATACAGCGAGGCTTCAGAGTGATGTGATCCTCTGCATAAAGGTTTTTACTTAAAAGTTATTATCACTCAGCTTTGAAAACTTCAATTCTATTAAGCTTTTTACTTAAAAACAAAGCAAAAAAAAGTAAGCAAGCAATGTCAGGTTCTTTTCATACTGCCTTGTTCAGTCCAGATGGGTGTTTGAATTTCAAGAGACAGTAAGTTCCTTCAGTGTGGGCAGCTTTGATATAATGTAAAGGTGGGAATAAAGTGAATGAAAAATAAGATGAAAGCTAAAATAAAGCTTCCTTACAAGTAAGCCTTCATTTAAACTGCTGTCACTTCAGACTCAAAAACCTAGTAGCGAAACAACAGTTCTGGCTTCTCCCTGATCAGGGACGTGGTGACCTTTCTACATTTGTACTGCTCATTCCTGAATTTGAGCCTTTTGGTGGTAATTGACATAACGTGTCAAACAAGTGGGATAGCTTTTCTGTTGTGAATAATAAAATATAAAAGTCAATGCCCTTGAAGTGTTTAAAATAACCAACAGTCTCCAGGAAAAATACGCTTTTATGTACTCAGCTGTACAAAACCTGAAAGAACTTTGTGTTCCAGCTTCAAAATCTTACATAGTACAAGAACCATGCTGAGCTGCTGAAGTCTTTCTGCTCTGTCTTCCTGTCACTCCATCTGTGAAAGTGTAATCCTTGTGGTGGGTCAAAGGATGAAAAGACTGAATTAAGTTGCAATATGGTCTAATTGGCCAATGAAAATATTAACAAAATATATTTTAATAAATCTTTCAAAAATAAAAATAGGTTAGATCCATAGGGTATCGATATGATTTCAAAGGTTATTTTCCTTTTTAAGATAATTAAGAGTTAAGATAGGCAACATAACATGAGTGCTGAACATAATAAGTCTCCTATCACATCTGTATATAATTCTGTAAACTAAGGGGTTTTGGGCAGAATTTTTAGAGGTTTATGTGCAATGTCAGTTACGGTGGAATTAGTGACTTTAGAAAGTTGTATATACCAACAGAAGTGGATCTGAACGGTGATAAAGAAAGCTCTAATGACCTGTCAATCACAATACACACGACAGTGGTTTTTATCTTGGAATTGACTCTCATGTGATCTCACAGACCATTTGCAGCTGTAGAACTTTAAGTACATATTACAGTTCAGTTTCATTGCTTCCGCAAGTAATTGTATGGCCATTTTCTGGATTTATTTATTTGCACATCCTTAAATGGGTGCAAAGAGACCCTGCAAGCAGAATATAGACAAATATACATGTGTATAAAGCACATACACATATATGCCTGTATGGAGGATCATAGTGTATAAAACAAAGTAAAAGAAAAACCACCTATTTAAAGAAATGGACTATTCCAAACAGAATCACCAGAGAACTAGCTAGCTAGGTGAATAGTGACTAGAACTAGAACTAGGTGAATACTGACTTGAATTTGTGACTTTGTTTTTCAAAAGGATATGTTAGCTTATAATTTTTCAGAAAAACACCAGGTAGGTGGAGTTTGAGGAATTGCTGTCTAATAAAATATTAGTATGTGATCTCATTGAACAGTATGAGTGTGGTAGGTTATTGTGGCTTATTTACAATAGATTTTTATTTACAGATTTTTGACAAAAGGTAGAATTTAAGAAACATGGCTTAATGGGATAAAGTGATTGGAATCTGAATTTGGGAGAATTAAAATAAAAAGTAAATAAAATTAATTATGATGAAGGGTAGTAACCTCCAGGACAGTTTGCCTGAGAGTACTGGATTCTTTTCACCTGCAATCTTAAAATCAATATTGTCTCTTAGTAAGGAATTTTTCTATACCTCAGTAAGTTAAAGTTTTGATAAGTGCTTACTCTAGAAGTTCATAGCAAATTAACGTAATGATCTTTCAAATATGTGGCTCTGTTAAAGAGTATTTAATATACACACTTTCAGTCATTAAGGTCATGCAGTTTCTGTAAGTTTCATGGAGGCTAGAAGAGATCATTGGATGATTTAGTCTGATCTCCAGAATAATGAAGTCCATAGAATTTTGCCCAAGGACCTTTTGCTTCCAGACAGGTTATTTCCTAGCTCAGAAATGCTTTTTAGAGAGAAGAAAAATTATTTCAGTATATGGAAAATGTGACCCGTGCACAATGCAGTCCACAGTAATGTTTTTACTGTTTGTTGAGCCCAACACAATTCCTCTAAGATTACCACTGATAATATACCTACAATTTTAGAAGAAAAATAATTTAAAAATTGCTTTTTTTGATAATTAGAGATTTTAAATCAATGCAGTGCTGCCCCTCAACCTCTGACGCATGTTTAGGATGATACAAAAATGGCTAAAAGGATCATTCACTGAGGGAGCTCAGAATAAGCTAAGATGGAAATCTTGTTATACACAGTACAGGAAGCTCTCGCTGTTTGTTACTTTCACTATTTGTCTCAATAAGCTTAAAAGCTCCACAGACACACTTGCATGGACATAATGAGCATGCTGTGTGGAAATTTAGCTGAAGGACTTTCACGAGTAATGCAAATAAACTACTGCTTGCAACTGTGCTTCTTTCAAACTGCTTCTATTTCAAGCAGGCTACAGCAAGAAAAATGCCATGTAGGTCATGTAGGTGGGCTGTCTGCACTTTGGTCAATGATTATATACTTCTGGGTCTGGGTGGAAATAGATAGAGCAGGAACAAAATAGCAGATATTTAGACACAAACCCATTCAGTGACAAAGTGCCCAGAGAGAAATGCATCTTCTGCAAGCCAGTCCCTTTTCTTTGTAAATAAATAAAACACTGAACTGCAACTGGGGTTGGAATTTATGACACATAACTTGAAGCTGTGTAAAATTAGCTGGTTGTGTTGGCTCCCTCTGCCACCAGTGCGGAGAAATATTCACTCCTGAAGGTAAATCATCTTTGCCTTGGACACGTCTTAGAATGGTGTGAAGGGTTAGGTATTTAGGCTCAACTTCCCACTCAACCTATATAAAATATAATAGTGTAATAATACATTTAAATATTTTTTTCCTAAAAGTCAACTAAACTGGCAAAATGCCTAGGTTCTTGCTGCAAATTCATCTTGCAAGCAAACACAACTAAATAATTATTTTTGTAATTTTTGTAATCTGTGTTCTGCAAAAGCAAGGGCACTAGATATCACTGATCAAACCAGCAGATTTATAGTTAGGAAAAGATGATAGGTTCTTTCCACACAGGAGAAGATGAGATGCAACAAATTGAAGAGAAAGCTTTGAAACCTTTCTTTCGTCCTACTTAAATATGCTTCAAAAAAGTATGTTACTTGTCCATGAAGGCAATTTTCCTAACAGTCTGCTGAAATCATGTTGTGCTCGGTCTCTTCCTATTAATAGTCCATAACAGTAACTAAGGAAATGTCTGATCAGACCCTTTTCCTTGCTCATGCATTCTCACAAAGCTAAGTGGATTGAAGTACCTCTGCTGCTTTCTTTTGTATGACTATACTTTAGATCAAAAATACAATATGCAGCACACTTTAAAGGCATACATCCTGTAAAATAAGTTCTGCCCCTTAAAAGCATAAATGGTCCCACAGACAAATTGACTTCAATGGAAATATTAAGTAATTTGCAAGACTTTACTCATAGTGAGCTGTAAGTAAGGTTACCTTAAAAAAAAGTAAAATGATAAAAAATATCTATCTATTTTTTTCCTAGTATAAATATAGAAACTGTCTAATTAATATATTATTAAGTGAAACTTGGAGATTGCAACATGGGTCATTCCAGTCCTTAAATGTCATTGCTGAAATCCTGAGGAAATGGAAGTATTTGAGAATGTAATTTCCTCATGTTCAATCACCTTCTTTTCTAAATAGTGATCACAATCCTGTGCTTATGTTTTATAATCTGTTACCATGGAGATATTACCATACACACAGGATTGTTGCTCCATTGTATACAATCAAGTAGGATAAGAGAGTTGATTAAAATGGTTCCAAAAATCTTTGTCAAAATTGTCGTAAAATATTCCTTGCTTTGGCTGTTTCTCAGTATAAAAGGCAGCCAAGATAAACAAACGGTCTTGAAAGGACTGAGTTGAACTTGCTACATAAATTAAGATTTAATGCTTTTGAATATTTCCAGTAGTTTCTTAGAATTCTTTTCACCTTTCACCTAATGTTGGTATGTACTAGACTTCTCAGGACTGTGGGTCAGATGTTGTGAGCCCTCCAAAAGAATGTAAAGTCAGGAAATCATCCATGCCCATATTGTGGGAGGTCAGATAGTGCAGAATTGTCAGTGAGAGAAGGACATGTGGCTGTCCTTGATAGAAACCAAAAGAAAGACAAAAGATTGCTAGAATGATGATGTGTGTATGTAGAGGGTCCTTATAACTGAATCTGTTGATAAAATATTCACTGCTTGAATCCGTCATATATCCTGAAAAAATAAAAAAAGGAACTCTTTTACCAAGAATTCTCCATCTTTATTTTAGGTGTTTGCAGTAAGAATGTGTGAGTAACTGTTATGAGTACTAGGACTCAAATAATGGCATACTGGATGCCCTTCATTTACTCCTCAGAGGAAACCCAGTTTGTGGAGGCATATGTTGTGCAAACTGAGCCCACATCCATTGGTAGCAATATATACAGCCCAAATCTGTCAGCATATCACAACAAAACCGTGTGTATCTAACTAACATGCTGACAAGAATACCAATAGACACAAATGGGAGGCCAGAATCATCACTTGCATTTGAGCTCCATTAGTTACATTATGGACAGCTTTTCAGCCTTTTGTTTGGATGGAGTAAAATCCTTCAACTGCCAATCAATGCATTTGATTGTGTTCTATCTGTAAATCAAATTTTTTTCCTTAAGGTAGTTTGTTTTCTAATACTACTGAAAAATGAGAGGTTTACATCTTCTGTAATTTTTAAAATTTTCATTCTTATTGGTAAATGTGTAGCCACTGAAAATGGAAGTGTACCCACTAGAGTCTGCAAAAATGTAGGATGCTGTAAGTTAACTGACTTTCTTTGAAAATATAAAGAGTCTAAGAGGAAAAATGTCTGTATAGCCTATTTGAATAAAATTAAAATTTTTAATTAGATATCTTAACCTACTCAATACAAATAGCATTCATAAACTACCTTTATAGGTACAATTTTATCATAGGCATTCATTGTGATATTCACTAAAGAATAGAAATTCTTAGTGTTTAGAACTACACTTCTACTTTAAATATTATAGAAATATTTCACACAGATATTTCTATTCAGTGACTATCTGTGCCTGCAAAACACATTGAAGGTTGTCTCAGCATTTTCAGAAGAATTTATTTCCTTTATCTAATTGAACTTTAAAGTAGCATTTCTGAAGACTGGTGTGAGAAACTAGAAGTGGTCGTTGCTATGGCAGATTCAGAAAGCAGATGATAACCTTGATATTTAGGCCAGCATTACTTGTTACAAAAAAATGGGTTTGGATGTAAAAAGCTGAAAATGTTTGAAATTTTATGGGGTATGTTTCAATTTAGAAGTTTTTGTTTGCCTGCCCCTGTCTACTGATACTAATGGGATTACTCTACTCTTCAGAGTGACATGTTCTGGAGAAAGTAATATAGAATATCAAACTATCTTTAACAGCGGTTATGAATCAGTGCTGAACACACTGAAAAAAGGCACTTGGAAGCTAAATATTTAGGTAAATAAACTACCAGTTTTAAGCTACTAGTTTGTCTATCTTTATCTTTTTCTTTACAGACTACCCCAAATTCTGATAGCCTTAAAATAAATGTCTGAAAAGCCCTCAGATGACCTTCTTTATCATATTCACAGCATGTTTCCTCGATATAAAACTCAAGTTGACAGCATTGTGAATAGATATGTTAGCTGTAGATTCTGTGTGATTCACATGCTACCTTGCAAATGTGCTCACATTACATTCCAGAAATAGGCATTAGTATATAATGAGATAGACCCTAGTGGGCAGCAAATCAGATGAGTTTCCCAAGTGTTTGAAAAGAAGGATTTACACTTTAAAATGTAACAAAGTTAGTGACGAGCAAGGGAAAATCTCCAGATTGTGTCAAAATTGAGCATTTTGTTGCCACTTGGCTGAGTGGGCGTTTGAGAGGTGTTGGAAAGATGCGAACACTATAGGGTGCAAAAAAGCAGAAATCGCTAGCTAAAAGCCAGGGTGGTTTGTTTGGCCTGAAGGGTATTAGAAGAGTTTAGGTAGACTGTTTTCACCTAAAGTTGTTGGAATGGTTGTGGGCTATTAAGCTGCTTTTGTTTACCAACTTGGGAGGAGAAAGAGAGAAAGAGAGAGAAAGAGAGAGAGAGAGAGGAAGGAAGGAAGGAGGAACGAACGAACGAAGGGAGGGAGGGAGGGAAAAACTCTTGTAGCTCTTGTTATGTGCAATAGAAAGTTCAGGAAAACCCTGTGGATGGAAGAGCTGCTTTTACCTGAGGTCTTTCAACTAGTTGTAAGGTCATTGCTGTATGCTGAGATATTTTTTATGAAACTTATCCTTATCCTTGAAAGTGGTTTGTATTCACTTGAAATCAAACATATTTTCACTGGTTTATGGTTTGGTTTTTCTCCGTCACTTCCACCTTTAAGTTTCAGTTGCACGTACTGCTACTAAACTTGGGGTCAAAGAGGAAGGGACAAATAGAATCTGTTTGGAACTGCACTCTCAGTATAAAACGTGTTTCAAAACTAAAGCTAGAAATATATTTAAAATCTAATCTGCTTTTTTGCCTATAAAACTGCTGGAAGTAATTTCCACACCATGGGGACCTCTTCTGAGGGAAGCAGGGTGCAGCTGCAGCAGGGTTTCCCTGCAGCTGTGTACTCAGTAAGAATTTTCCTTCTAGGGAATGTGCAATTTCTAATTATGAGAGAATCCTTATTTGGCATAGGAATGGCAAACTCATCTGCTTGTTAATAAAAGCATTTATCATCCGCATTATAATATGGTGTGTATTGGAGAAGAGCTGTCTAAAATCATTATGCAAACTTCATTAATAGCTCTCTATAGTCTGGAAATTAAATCTCTCCCTTAAAATGCTAGTCTTAATCTGTATTTAAGATTAGTAGGGAAAAAAAGTAGGCAGCTTGTTTTCTTCCACTTTTTTTGGTTTGCGCTTATGCTTGCAATGTGTGTGTAATTAGCAAATCTATTTAGATGGTTAGATCTTGGCCCTGTAATTTACTCTGAGTGGAAGGATAACTGCCACTATGGGAAGCCCTACTGAAAACGGTGGGAATCTGCACAAATCACACTTTTGTTCCCTGGTTTTAGTTAATAAAATGATTTTTCTTCCCCTGCTGATAATTTTATTAGGGAAATTAAATTACTGTGTATTTATAAGATTCATAACAAGCATAAAATATATTTACTCATTGTGATCCTAGAAAAGATCACTAAGGTGGAAATTCAATGACCTTCAGGCATCTAAACCTGAAATTTTAATATAAACCCCACTGACTAGTGCTTACCTAACTCTCAAAGCCCTAAGCTTTCAAGGTGTCTTCCCATCTGACACCAAAATTCCCTAGTTTCCTGTAGTGTGCCATATATGTGATTCTATGAGTTCTATGCTTTAGGAAGGTCAGTGCCTCCATGCAGCTCGTCTTCTTGGAATCCAGAAGACAGACCAGGATTATGACCTGGTAGGTGTGTTCTGCAGGGTCAGATTCCACCTAAGAGATTGCTGTGGCATATTTCTTCCAAAAACTTCTGTGGAGGGGCATGTGGATGTTCACATCTGTGTGCCCGGACATAAGCTGCTAACTCAGAGTTCCCACACCTGTGCTGTGTAATCCTGGCTGCTGCTCCCTGCTTTCTGTGCTATTTCTGCTTCGTGTGGCCAGTCTTTGGTTTACTGTCTCTTCTTCAGAGGTTCATGAGGCCTTCTTCTCGTGGCCGTGGGAATTTTGTGCCTTTCTACAGTGATATGCACTTTCAGTGGGTTATCACAGTGCAGTAGTAGCCCTTTGGAGAAGAAATGCCTTGAGAAATGCTTGATACAGCTTGAATCTCTTCGATCTGTATGAAGGCATCTTCCCAGGCTAGTATTCTCAACTCATCCAAGGCATGTCTACTTGGCTCTTTTCATCTCTTTCCAGATGTCTTTATGACATCAGTTGTTAGAGTTTTTCCCTATATATGAAGGTCTCTAATTAATATGCAGTACAGGATCTCCTGGGCTTAGCATTTTCTGTAGGCTATCTTTATTTGTTGCCTATTCTGAGAAGGGAATCTGGCCCTTTGAAATATTAGTGAGATTATTTTCTCAAAAACATTCACTATGCAATCCTTCAGTTCTACTGGGAGTTATATGTGTATACAGTAGAGTAGTCAAATGCATTCCTTATGTATGTTAAAAACCCTTCAGGTGTTCATGGCAGTTCTGGAATTTTAATATTCAAGAGAGTGGGAGGTCAGTAAGAAGGCACTGAGTAATCAATTTTGCTGGTATCCCGTATCAGAAGAGACTAATTTAGAGCCAATCTTTTCTATATAGCAGAACAACAGAGTAATTTGTGCTAAGTAAAGGCCAGTCATAGCCACAGCTGAGGGGCTGCAAATACTTAACAAAGCACAGAAGCTTTTGCTGAGATACTTTTTGATCAGAATAACTTGGCAATCATGGAAAAAGGTGAACTCTTATGGGTCCTTGTCCTCACATTTCATGTTCCTTAAATGGGTAGTGTCAATTACTTTACCCCTTCTAAAACTGGCTGATGCCATACAAGTTAACAAGACTCTTTACACTGTCACAGTCCAGTTAAAATGATTGCCTCCTTTGAACCTTAACAAAACCCTGGCCTTACTGAAATTGCTCGGGTTTTCCATAGATACCACTGGAAAAAGGATTGACACTTTTGTACTTTTAACAAAGTGCTCTGAGAAGCTTTCTCTAAGTGGTTTTCTTTATGATAAAGATCTGATTATAGTTTACTTGTATCTATTCATATATAAAAATACAAATAAAATACATTGTATACAAGCACATTTATAAAGCATTGTTATATGTTAGGAATATTCTAGTAACATCAAGTATACAGAGATGAATTTTGTAATCATATAATTGCTAAGAGTATTAGATTCTCTACTTCCAATAATCTACTCTTAATTTTCTGGATATTTCATCTTGTTTCCTCAAGGTCTCCTAATGTTGTTTGACTATGGAATTTGGGGAAAGGAGTTGGTGTATTAAAGAGCTTAGTCAGGAAGGACTAGACAAGCCAAATATTAAAAAAAAAAAAAAAAAATAAAAAAAATCATAGATACGTCATTTTTTCATTTCTTGTGAAGACAGACCATGTGAATGCCGTAAGTTCATTTAACAATGAATAGTAAAAAGTGAAATTACCAGTCTGTCTTTTTTGTCCATGCTTATGTGACATTTCAAAGCAATTTAGGAAAAGCTGTCTTTTCCTTAGGCAAGTACAGCCCTTAGCACACGGAATTTTAGGTTGAGGCATCAAAGGCCTAGAAGGTTAACCAACAGAGAGATATCATCATTATAATGAATTTGTTTGCCAGCTGCCCTTGAGCTGAAAGTCATATATGAAGAGATGATTTTGTCTGAAGCCAAGCTAGTGTGACAAATTAACAGACATGTCCTCTATATGACAATCAGTGTTTTCTGATCATTAGTTGTATTTGCTTAAAGCTCAGGAGAGTCCTGTTGTGCCTATTTCCACATCTCTGATGTGAGCCTAATGATACCATCTCATGAAGTTTGCTGTGACTCACTGAGGAATAGCTATAAAAATTTTGGAATTATCAGTATTTTTTATTTATTCTGCATCAGAATGCCCGTTTCTTGTTTGAGATATCGCCTGTACTTTGGAAAGAGGCCAGTATTAAAGCTTATGCTTTTCTTCCTGCTGTTTTATTCAGAGTAGCTCTCGATTTTATTTGCATGTTGAACCTCAAGCCTGAAACAATTTTAGATTTCAAATTGATGAGGTTTCTGAGTTGCTTAACAGTCTGTGAGAATTTTTTGGTTCTGTTTGCATAGTCTCAGTTAAAATAACCCTTCTACGCTCTTATAGAAGAGTTAGCAAAGTAATCCAAGTGAAACATCAGTTCCCTCATGCTCTGAGATAGTTTTGCTTGACAAACATGCTCTTGCAAACGGTTCTGATAAGCTGAATATGTTGATGTACTTCTCAGTGCACACAGATCAGTAGGCAGCAGCTGTAACTGAGTCTTCATTTTCTTAAAGTGTGAAGAATGTACCTGTTATAGAGAGAAATATGCCTGAAAATCATAACTGTCATTTCAGATTTGATATCACCCTCAGAGTCTTAAATGAGGTGGTCCCTGCAAAGTTTGAATACTGAATGCTTTTATTTTAGAGGTGTACATGTGCTTCCGCAATTAAAAGCATGCCAGACTTACTCTGAATGTCTGTTTGTCAAAAAATGGAATTTGGATGTTATGAAATGTTTCTGAGCTGAAATATGGCAGATAATCTTATTTCAGAAACAATTTATTATAAAATTGAGTTTAATGTATTTTTGTCAAGTTTTCATGTAGGAATTTAGATTACATTTCTGTGCTGCCAGAACAAGATCACTAAATAAAGGTATAGATATTTTTCACAAAGCATCGTTCCTCTTTTTTTTTGCACTCTGTATCATTATTGCCCATCATGAGGTACTAAGATGTACACAATTTATGTAAGCTTTAATACCCAGTGTTACACTGGAAATTTGTACAAAAAGAGTTGTAAGACAAAAGAAAGGCTTAAGGTTCTTGCAGCTTAGCATGTTCCTTTGATTTCTTTTCTGATTATATTTACCTGACAAATCATGACTATCATGTTTTAGATAATAGAGATACTGCATTGCCCAAATCTTGTCTACAGCATATATGAATCAGAACGTAATGACAAGGGTTCATTTAATTTAATAGACCTTCCCAGCTTGTCTTTGAAATGTCTCAATGAGGTGTACCAACAAGTAAGGCAGTTCATTTGATATAACCTTAATACAGTCCAGGAGGTATTTTGTATTAATTTGCACTGCCATGACAAAACCTAGATTAGGCCATTCCGGTGACAAGCCCGTTCTAGTCTCACAATTGTTAACACAGGTAGAACTGCAAAAGTGGTGGGAAGTTTTAAGCTTGTGTTTACAGATCTAGAGATGCCTTTGCATATAATAATGGAGTTGCCTGTCTGGCTTTTATATATTTAAACCAAGTATTTTAGCTTTTGAGACAGATGGTAAAATCATCAATGAATTGCAACACTTGTGAGAAGTGTAGAAGAGGCAGCAGCTAAAATTGCTGCGTCCCAAGATTGTTCTATGTTTATGAATTCTAACCCACACTTTTAACTACAAACAGGTCTGATTTCCTTACTACTGGTTATCTTATGCCTTGTGATCACAGCCATTGTTTAGGAATATTTTAGGTTGTTTTTGATCTTGTCTTTCAACAATATATATTTTTTACATATATATTTTCTACGTTTGCTTAGCAATGTGTAGGAACACCTGAAAGTCTGGCTGTAGTCACCTGCTTGGGAAATTGGCTAAAAATGGCATAGGTGTGTATTCCCAAAAGCTGACTTTAGGATGATCTCTTTAGGGTGCATCTGTGGTCAATGCAAAACCAGAAAGATAAATGAATTCTCTAGACAGTGGTTCAGCAGGGCCTTAACTTCTGCCACCATTAAAAGTAAAGTGAGTGAAGACTAAGTAGTTGGTGCCTAGATTTGGCTACAACACACATATTCTTTCTTGTATGTATTTTTGTCAAATTATGAAACTATATTACTGAATGCTTTAATTGGATTTAGAGCATTGTTCCAGGTTGCACAGCTTACACTTTGTTGTGATGCGGCAAATATAAAATAACAAGATTCAACCTTGTTAATTAATATGCAGTATGTCATTGTGGAAATGGCTCTAAATTTGGATTCTGATGATTAACCTTGTATAATTTTAATCACATACAAGTTGCCAATTATTTACATTTTAAATAACTTTCAAGATTTTTTTAGTATTTTGAATTGATCCTGCTTTCTAGGATATACAGGACTTATTTCCAAATTGAACAGGACAAGAAAGTATCTGCCTAACTAGGAGAAATTATTATTGACATGCTGTACAGGTGCCCCAGCTTTAAAGAATCTTAAAAACCTAAATCTGTGTCACATTAAACCTGTTAATACTGCTATTCTTTAGAGCATGTGTGACGTCACAAAAATTTGTGGAATTTATTATGAAGAATGAGAAAAGGGAGGAATGTATGACAGTAAGTGGGTCTGCTCATAAGCTCAAAGATATTAAGATCCTTTCCCTCAAGGCGCAAATGATAACAGCAGAAAATGTCTCTTTAGAAGTAATATTATTTATTTGCTGTATGCTATGGGGAATAAAACGAATAAATGAAGGAAGGAATGTGCTTGCCCTTTCACAGCCATAAATTACTCATTGTTCAAAATAATTTGAGTTGTCAAGTGTACAAGATTGTATACTGTTACTTGAGAAATTATCTTCTTTCATATGTTACTGTATTCTCCTTTGTTCATGCTCTTTTTTTTGTTGATCTAGTTTATTATTTTCAGAGTTTCATGCAGAGAAAAATATGTTCTTTCTATTTTATTAGAGCATAGACACTTCAACACATTTTAAAGGTCGCTAAATGGGAACAACATAAATTTCTCATTGTCTTGCTTACTTGTAGTGTCTGGTATTGATTTATCATGGAATCGTGGAACCATAGAATGGCCTGGGTTGGAAGAGATCATCCAGTTCCAACCCCCTGCCATGGGCAGAGACACCTTCCACTAGACCAGGTTGCTGACCATCCAGCCTGGCCTTGAACACCTCCAGGGATGGGGCATCCACAACATCTCTAGGCAACCTGTTCCATTGTCTCAGCACCCTCACACCAAAGAATTTATTCAAGATATCTAATTTAAATCAACCTTCTTTTAGTTTAAGGCCATTACGCTTCGTTCTATCACTACATACCCTTGTAAACAGTCCCTCACCAGCTTTCTTCTAGGCCCCTTTAGGTGCTGAGAGACTTCTCTGAGGTCTCCTTGGAGCCTTCTCTTCTCCAGTCTGAACAATCACAACCCTCTCAGCCTCCCTTTCATAGGACAGGTGCTCCAGCCCCGTGATCAATTTAGTGGCTCTATTTGCACTCACCTTAGCCAGGTCCATGACCTTGTTATGCTGGGAGTCTACTGCATGGCTTTGTGGGATTTCCTTCTTTTTACACGTTATTAGCGTACATAACATGTAAATACATTATTCTGTAAATTTATCCAAAATACTTTTTATTTCCCCTGTGGTTTCTACAAAAATAATTCAGGAAATTGTAGAAGGTTTTGATCATTTAGGCCTTATTAGGCATATTGCAACTGGCTTCATATCAGCAGTCAGACGGCCAGCAGTTGTGTATAAACTAGCAACACCAGAATTAGGATTTCAGTATCGCATTGCTATTTAAAAGAGCTTTGCTTTAAGAAGAGAAAGGATTCTCT
This sequence comes from Cnemophilus loriae, assembly GCA_013397755.1. Classification (NCBI taxonomy): domain Eukaryota; kingdom Metazoa; phylum Chordata; class Aves; order Passeriformes; family Corvidae; genus Cnemophilus; species Cnemophilus loriae. The sequence goes on along the minus strand of VZTF01004847.1, from coordinate 234,295 downwards.
CCTGCAGTTTAGGAAAAAAGGAGCTTTTAACTTTGCATGATAGTTTAAAATAAAAAAGAAAAAATATTAATGTTTGTTATAGTTCTTAATATAGTGCATTTCATAATACTTTATGACTTACCCTGTGTAAAAGCTAGTTTTTCCTGCCTCTAGATACAGCCATGAGAGATGTAATATTCTAGGTATTTGCAAGTACAGATTTCTAGTGGGACTTCTTTGTACACATAGAACATCCTTATCATCTTATCATAAAGGTGTTGAATTTGATGTAGCAAATCTACTGAAATAGTGCCTTATTTATAAAACTTAAAACTCGTTTGGAAAGGTACATAGTACAATGACTCAGATAAAAGCAAAATATTAGATAAATGGAGAATCTAATTGTATTTGTTTCTAATCCTCGCTTTAGTTTATATTTTAAGGAATGATATCACTAATGCCTTGTCCTTGTTTACTAGAAATGATAATTTTACTACAGTCTCCAGGGACATTCAGAATTTCCATCAAACTGAAGGTTTGCTTAATCGAGTCACACAAAATTTTCCAGGGTTGTCCTTGGAGAAGTGATACGTAAAAGTGTTTAACCACAATTTCAGCAGATTACTTCCACTTTTGTTTTAACATGCATGCAGTGATTTATGCATTCATGTGCTCCAGAATTTATTGTTAAATTTTCTTCTCTGTAACAGCAAAGCTGAGTTCCCAATGAAAATATAAGTTGGGACAATGTGAAAATGGATGACATGGATTTACATTGAAAATTATATAGTTTGCAGTCGTACAGTTTGTTAAGCTGGGGTTTGTTGAGTCATTTTTACTCGGAGTAATTGGACTTTTTAGACTGATTATTACAGTGCACTGAAAAGGATCAAAAATTGAAATGGCCAGGCACAACAAGAAAGCTGTGGATTACATGCCTCTTACAGCAAAATTAACATTAAATAAAAAAAGTGAAGGTGACTTCTACTTAGTTCTTGGTGTTTGTGAGATATGAAGTGCAATTTAATTCACAGGTGGAATAGCGTTTCCAAATTATCCTAAAATTAGTGTCTCCTTGAAGAGATGAATAGCACTGTTAGACAGAGAACTCCCTGATGCATGAGCAGTGAGAGCTGCCTTGCTGTGCAGTCTAATCTAAGCCTTGTCTATGCAAAAAGTTGCATCTTCCCTATCTGAGAAACTCTGAGGACCTGCACTGTATCCTCTGAACAGTGCCAGCAGTGCCAGCCTGTCTACAGGCTTTAATGTCTTAGTTCTCATTACTTTTTTAAAAAAATGCTACAATTTCTGGTTATCAAGGTTGGTGACTTATTAGATGGAGTTTTTTTTATTTCATTTTATTTTTGGGAAGGGGGATGAATTTTAAGGTATGTTAATGGCTTAGTACAAAAATAGTAAACCCATGCCATTCTTTGATCTTCAGTTGGAAAGGCTACAATGTTCTAGGAACTTCATCGTTTGTTCCGATCAGCTGTGAAAGTCTCCATTGCTGATCTGCTTGATCATTGTTGTTATTTTCATAGAAATAGTGACCTCATTCTTTTTAACCTGCCTTATCTCTCAAAATAATTTTCAAGTTGACTTTCATTTTTAGCTTGGGCAAGTCTGTGATGGCACCAAGTGACTGCTTGGATGATTCAGTTTTCCTTACTTCAGTCTGCTTCTAAAAAGAGTAGTGACTGTTGCAGAATAACACAGGCAGCCAGAGTGGATTCTTCTATAATTCATAGAACAGTATAAAAAACAAGAAAATTATCTCAGAGATACTACCGTTCAGAGACAATATTCGTCAACAACCTGCAGAAGGAAAGCTCCAGCATAAATCCTTCAGTATAACTTATTTTTTCTCTTTTTTTCAGTTTTTTTTTCTATTTCAGACTAAAAATATGAACCTCAAGTTTATTTAAACCTGACAAATATTGTGAAAAATTAAACTTAAAATCTCTATTATTTTAAAAGAAACTTATATAATATTTATAACCATGAATTACTATAAGCAGTGTGTGTTAATTAGTCAGGGGTAAAACTAGGCTCAATTGTCATCTAGGAACCTGACAGTGACTTTATCTTGTACGTAAAAATGAAATAAAAATAGATCATTATTAGCCCTATCTTTTTTGTTAAAACTCAGCTATTTTTATGTTGGAACAGTTCTTGATGAATTTTGTATATGATAATTTTTTTACTATCCATGCAGTCTGGACAGTAAAGTAAGCATATAGGCTGGATACACAGAATCTTCTAAAAGCAGACAAAACTCAAACTTTCACTAGCACACCAGCTTCTGATATTTTCCAGCAATTATTTCTGCATCTCACGACTGCATCTCTGGCAGTGAGTCCTCAATATATTTTTATTCTTCACTGGCTGCAGATTGCTCAGGCTTCTCACAAAAGATTCAATCTTAAAGTACTTTTAGATGAAGTTCTTTTGACTGTGAGTAGTATAGAGTGACTGACTCATTTCAGATGTGGTCCCAAAGAGAAAACATGGCATATCTACTGCACTGGAAGTGGAATCTGAAAAAAGAAAACCTGGGAACTGAGGTTAAATTGAGAGTTTTTTAAAAGAGAGAATTGTGTGATTAAATGCTAGCCAAGAAATCTTCGGGTTCAATGTGCTATGCTTTAACTCTGAAATGAATATTTTTAATCTAGTTTTGCATCACTGATTTTTAATTTTTTTAATGTTATTTTTTGGTGACAGTGTGTTGCTGTGGTTAGAACAGAAGCAGTATACAACAATGCCTTTGTGATAGCTGAGATGAGGTGATTTCTTCCTCTGAGCTTAGCAGCTTCCTGAGCAAACCATTTTAAAGCAACAAAACTATATATAACGAATGTGCTATTTAGACAGGTTTTGCTACATTTTATCAGACTGCCCCAAGGGACTTTGGCTTTACTATTCTCTTATTCCCTGACTCCCGGAGTTGTCATGTAATATAATGGTATTTAACAAATTGCATTTGGAACCTGATTCCACTCAAGGTCACTAAGATTTCAAACCCTGTAACCTATGCTCAGTAATCGACCTGCAGTTATTACTGCTCTCCTTTAGCACTGCAGTATAAAAAGAAGGACTTCTGAGAATTTTCTGAGGAAGAAAAACCCCCACAAATTATTTGTTAAACTGGGAAATGCAATATCAGTTAGTGTATGCTGGTTCTGGGCCAGTGAAGGGAGCTTTGCTGTTGTCCTCTCTAAATTTAGTACCGAGTAATTTAGAGAACTAATTTAATGTCAGATGATGTCTTGCATTTATTTCGATGATATCTTTTGAACAGATAGATTTTAATGGAGAACATTACATGATTTTTAAGTCAATATAGAAGCCCAGATTCTTTTAATCGAATCATAAGCCCTGAGCAGAGACACCCAAATTAATAGCACAGTTGCCTAGCTTCCCTGGAAAGTCAAGGGAGAGAAATGGGGAAAACTAATACAGCTTGCCACTGGTCTACATCACAGTGTCAAGGACCTCTCTTTCCCCTGGTTGTCTACAGAGCGTAGCATGGTTTTCATTTTAGGCTATTGATTTAGGTGGGAGAATCCAAGTTTGCTGAATTTCTCATGGGATTTCAGGAGAATGTTGAGAGAAGATCTAGTAAACAAATGATTCAATCAGTCTTCATTTAACCTCAGGTCTTAGACCTAAATGTTTTATCAAACTTAATTTTATAACTTTAATTTACTAAATTTAATATGCATTTTAAACATCTCCAAATAAGGTTAATACCTTAACAGTAATCACTGGTTTCTCACGTTTCTCTCTCTCTGTTTTGGACATCAGAGCACTTCAGCACAAAGTATTAATTGCCAGGTTAAATCAATCTTTTTCTGATGTCTCATTCCAGGACGTGTATTATGTTAATTTAGGGCTATCAAAACCCCTAAGGTATTTCGTTTATTATCCCTCCTGCATGCAATAACCTCTTTTTGGGCCAGAGAGATGTTCGTGTAGGAAGTCTCTCTAAAGAAGGCAAGATTGCAACATGTATTCCAAATACAGAGAAATTACTTGAGATCATTCTCTGGTGATGGCTAGGGAACTTCTCCTATTTAAAGACAAGTATACTTGAATTAGGAAAAAATGCAACAGTATAAGCCAAGGATGATAGTGCTAAAAATCTTTGAATTTATTACTTCATCCACCCAAAGAGCTCTGAATAAGGGCCTGCATATGATTCCTTTTGTGGGTATTTGTCCATATGCTTCAGTAGACATTGGAACATACCAGTGAGGTTAAATCCAATGTCTGTTGAATCAAATGCAATTATATCCCTTAAATCTAATAAGCTCTATGTCAGTCTTGTAAATTTTACAGTAGTCTGCACTATATTCTAATGGCCGTCTGAGTCTAATGCCTGTGAGGCAATTCGCTGCTCACTGTTCATATCTTGTCTTACATAAACAGACAGGAGATTCAGAAATTTTGGAGGGAACAAGTGTTCCTCCTTGTTATCATAAGGCTTTGTTCTGCTAGATAAACAAATTCTCTAAACAAGTCCCTCAGGTCAGTAACACTTTTTAATGCCAAAAAGAATTTTTTTTAGTAGCATTCAAAATTCTGTCATAGAAAACAAAATATTTGAGGTTTGTTGTTGGTTTTTTTTGTTTTTTTTTTTCCCCTTGGAAAACCTAGAATTTCTCTAGATATTTTTCTCCTTTCCCTTCTGTTTCCCCCCTCTGGCCCTCCCCATGAATAGGAGCAGGTTTACATAAGCACTTCAGTAAGTACCATGAAAAACAGTGCCTGTGGAATAGTGACATTCATAAATCTAAGTATTTGTTGCAAGCTTTCATGTTTTTCAGATAACTCATGACAAGCTGTGGCATTGTTACATATTATGCCTGTTGGAAATAATAGTCCTCATCAAAAGCAAAATGTAGTGCAATACTAGACTGTCATCTACTTATATCAGAATAAAAATACTTTTAAGCCTTGTTGCTCACACTGTTCTATAAATTAATATTTGAAACCTGTAAGATTCAAGTGGTGAAGCTTGACATACACATTTTACAGTCTTCTATAAATCTGTTGTTGCTTTCTTTCTTTTTTTTTTTTTTTAATTTCTCATTTTGCAGAGGAAATTAAATAAATCTTAGGGTCAGACTCAGGTGTTCTTATACATGAGCAATAGCCCTGGGTTTACAGGAATAGTCCTCTCAAATTACGGCAACCAGCTTTCAGGTAAGTTACTAATCAGTTTGAGGACAGGTTCCAGACTCCAGTCAATGTTCAAATTACACCTGGAAATAAGACATTAAGAAATTCACAGTTGACTGTGGCTTTTTATATGCAACATGTATCATTATTTAAAAAGAAAATAAATACACACACACACACACACATATATATAATTAGCCCTGGGTAGCTTTATTTCCTTTAGGAAACCAGTGGTAAGAACTAGTCTCTTTAAAAGCCTTTAACATTATTATCACAATCAAGAAATGACAAAAAAAATTTCCGGTTTTCAGTTCTACCACTGACCCTGTTTTTTTTAATAAAGATACTCTTATTTTTAAGTTGACTTTTAATTTATTTTATTGTCATCTAACTGACTTCCTGTAGAATAGCAAATAAATATTGTTAGCAAAAATGATTTTGATGTTTTTGTTGGCCAGCACATTTTCAAACACTCTTCACTTCAAGTGTCTTATTTATGAAAAATAAAGTGCACTTCCTTCATATTTAAGAATATATTTTTTAAAGACAGTTTTTATATTGCACTTTGAAGGCTGAGAAGTTTTCCGAACCTTTACTGTAATCCTTGCCATACTCTTAAAATAGCAAAACAAAACAAAAACTCACACCCAAGCTTTCCCTATGGGTGCAATGTCATGAGCAAAATGTTGACTCCTGAGTGATAGAATGTGACACACTCCAAATCCAAAAAGGATTTTATGCAGAAATGCCATAGCTCATCATGTTAGTGTCTCTGTCAAACAGAAAAATTATATTTTCATGAGCAGTTGGTTACCTTTTCCGTTCAGTTTATGTCTCTCTTACATTGTAACAGTGGCATTTGATAGTGGAAAAGTTGGAGGACACAGACTAAGTAATTAATGATTTTCTAGTGTTCAGCAAGATGTCGATGACCTAGGTGTCAAGAAGTAGGAGGGAAAAGGAAGGAAAAAGTAATTGTGAAAACAGAAATTTTAACTTCGTTTTTTTCAAGAGAATAATAAAATTTTCACTATTTAGTGATCAACAGGGCTCATGTATCAAGCATAAATTTATGTGACGGGCTGTCATCTGAGCACTATTTCTGACATGGCTTAAGGATCCAATCACAAGTTATTTAAAAGCTATCATTTTTAATTACTTACAAATAGTTCTAATAAGCATGTTTCAGAATTTTGCTATTTTAAACCCCTTTCAGAAGCCTCATTAAATAAAAATTAATTTTGACATGGTTCTAAGTAAGAAATCTAAAATGATAATCATCAAATAGGCTCAACCTTGTTTGTGTAGGAGCAATAAATTTGGTTAAAGTAACATGCGATTTGAATTAATAAAAATTCTAACATCTTTTTCTTAGTAGCTTCATGTCTATGATGCTCAAGAAAAGGAGCATTTTACGTGTGTTTTGTCATTATGTAAATGAGTATGTTTTATGCATAAGTACTACAGAATGGTATGTGGAGACAGAACTTTTTGATTGTCACACCTTTGAGAGAGTTGCTGATTTTAAAAAGAATGTCTCAATTTCTGTGTATGTATATTTTGAAGAAAAACCTGTCTAGCATTTTCATTAGCTCAAGGGCTTAGTTTAGCCTTTTCAGAAATGAATTAGTGATTTAAAAGTCTTGATAGCAATGCCATGGTACATGCCAGCAAAAACTTTAAATAAACATAGAGTTGTAGGGAATGGGTTTTACTTAACAGATCTTGAATGTCTTATAACCTCAGCATCTGAAAGCCAAAAGAGCATTGAAACTTTTTTTTAATCACTAAAGATAAAAACTAAGGCCAGCTGAAATATTATCTCTGAGAATAAACTGCTTTTATTATTTTCTATTTTCTGTTATGTTTTCTGAATAGCTGCTATAGCATATAAAATATGTATTGTACAAATTTCATGTTTATTTTACCTCTCTTTAGAGGAGAATCTCAAGTTCTCTTTAAAAAGCCTTACTCTTCATGATTTAAAAGATGACCATAACAATTTGCTTTCATTGCAATCAGACAGGTGAGATGCCTTCCCTGAATATAGATGAGGTTTAAAAAAACTAACAAGAGAGATAGGACATGCCCCATTAATCTTAATTAAGGCCTAATCTAAGCTGATGTTCTTTGGTCAGAGAATTAAGTATTTGTTCAGATGCTATGGGATTTAGCTTTTTTGTTGGAGAATTTACCTTTTGACTGAACTTGGAAATTAATTTGTCCTGGAAATTGTTTCTGTATTCCTTGTCATCCACATTCTGCTTGTGATTATGCCTTGCTCTGCAGCCCTCCTCATCAAACAGCATTTGGGGATTTATGGCGGATTCCCTTCCCATTATATAATGGAGCTAGGCAGCAGAGAGTCTGGGAACTGGAGCTGGGTCCTGCTCTGCGCAGCAGTGGATGTAGGTTGCTGGTTTCTCGTGCCTGGGGAATGCTACCAGCCAGCAGCTAGGAAGCCTTGCAGATAAATAATTGAGTCCAGCTGGCACACACATGGGAAAGATAACAAGCCTGCCAGAATGACACCATAGGAGAGGTCACTCAGGAGTTGTAGCTGGACTTATGAGGGAGGAATGTATCAGGATTCTATCCAGACACAGTCTACATAAAAAGTACCTTACGTAAATGTGTACTAAAGGACTTTGGACTATCTGAGAATTAATTTCAGCTGAGTTCTTGCAGAGACTATGAAGAAAGAGGATATAAGGTAGTATTTTGAGATTGAAGAGTGAGCTGCCTTGCTGCAGAACACAGCAGGTGCTGCATTGGGCTCTGCTGTTGCCATGGATGCTCAAGGTTAATCTTGTTCAGTATGAGTTTGAAGCTCTTGGTTTCTTATTTAATGTATTAGTATTAACTGGGAACTTTCCAGTTGCAGCTAATACTCACTGATTTTATATAATTTCTGATTTTTGGAGAGGATGCGTTCTAATTTCAGGATGTGGGTTGTTCAAGCATCTCTAACGCCTGTTAAAAGGCTCTAGATGCTATTTACATCTTCCTCTTTTTTTTCTCTTTTTTTTTAAGTCTAGCTCTCTTGAGAATCTAGCCCTGCATTTGTCCGCATTTGATATGAACTACACTTTACGTTATCATTAGCTACTAATTTTCATCTTCTTACTTTCTGCATTTAGAGAATCCTGATTTTGACCAATGTGTTTCACTCTTTTTAGAATCACATCCTCCAGTCTACAAGCACACAGTGTGGCTGACTCCAGTTTAAGACTGATTCTCTCTTCAAATGGGCTAATGGTGCATACCACCAGACTTCTGAGGTCAAGGCAACTTCTGATTCACTTCCGTGTTTGTGTGGCTTCAGACAGCATGAAAACTTAGGTCACTGTGAGAAAGCTGGAGTAAAGCAAACATAGGAGCCTTTCTTTTTGTTCTTTTTGTAGGTTTGGTGGTTTGCCTGTTCGAGAAAAACATGCATTAGATTCACTGAACAAGAAAATACACAAAATGTTTTGGAAACAAGAATGTAGAGCCCTTACCACGCTCAGACTGGGTTGCTTAAGCTGTGCAGTCATGGGAGAACAAAGATGCTGTGGGGAGGTTGCCAGCATCCATTGCAAAGCAATTGCAACAGCCGTCTTCACATCGCCTTTGCCTATAGCTGACGGAAATTTAGTACTCTAGCTAGCGAGAAGATGAACTATTAATAATGATCTCATTAAAATATGGAGCATTTTTTTATCCGCTTTGAATGCTAAGATCCTGAAGCAAAAAACCAGCTCAGTAAACATACAGGAATAAATGTTCTCCACAGCAGACTGATGAAAATGTATCAGATTGTGCTGTCTACAATTTCTCTGCTGCTGTCTCCTCAGCTAATTTGAGAGACAGTACTTGGATCTTCAGGAGTTGTAGCAATGGTGATGGCTACACAGTCTGCTGCTGACAAAAATGTGATTTTTGTCCCCCAAAACACCGAGATATAATATAAGCATTGGATTTGTAGCATATTTTGTATGTGATTTTGTTATAAAGGTAAGCACTTAAAAGGAATTTTAGTCACATTGATTTTCTTACTGGAAGTGAAAGAGCTCCATGTAAAAAATTAGTGTTAGTGGGGTTAAGTTTTAACATTTATATCTTTCAAATCCTAAATGTGCTAGTCCTTTTCCTGTGCTGATGACCTGGCAGTCCTGTGTGGTTATATCTTGCTAAAATAGCTTAACAGCTACATATAATCTGAAAAATTGAGTCATTTAAAGCGTTAATAAATCTAGATCATCAGCTCCCTGGAAATCTATTCATTTTATTTTATTTTACTTAATTTTAATAATGTGCTCAAGTGTATTATTTGAATATTTAAAGTTCAGCACATGCTTTGCTGAACTACGGCTTGATTATGACTATGAGAGAATATTTTATTACATATGCAGGGAACTGAATTCATTAGTCTTCACTACTTTCTTGCTTATCATGTAGAGCTTAGGAGCAAGTTCTTATTTCTCCTTGAGATAAATATAAATCTTGATGGTAAAGTTGTGGATTAAACCTGGTCTATCGGGTTTGTGTGGCCAGGTTTTGCTGTGACTGAGGGGTGGGCACAGAACACTAAAGGTGTGGCTTCTGTGAGAAGCTGTGTGTGCTAGAAGCTTACCCGATGTCCAATAGAGCCAATGCCTGTCAGCTCCAAAATGGACCTGTTCGTGGAGGATTGTCTCCCCTGGGAGGGACTCCACACTGGAGCAGGGTAAGAGTGTGAGAAGTTTTCTCCTTGAGCAGGAAGGAGCAGGAGAGACAATGTCTGATGAACTGACCATAACCCCATTCCCAATCCTCCTGCACTGCTGTGCGGGGACGAGAGAGAGAATTTGGGAGTGAAGTTGAACCGGGGAAGAAGGGAGGGATGAGGGAAAGGTGCTTTTAAGTTTTGTTTTCATTTCTTAATACCCTTCCCTGATTTGATTTCTTCAAGTCGAGTCTGTTTTGCTCATGACAGTAACTGGTGAGTGGTATCTCCTCGTCCTTATTCTCAACCACGAGCTTCTTGTTACATTTTCTTTCCTCTGCCCAGCTAAGAAAGGGAGTGATAGAGCGGCTTTGGTGGGCACCTGGCCTTCAGCCACAGCTGGTTACTGTATTTGGCTAAAGATGAAGGTACCTTTTTTTTTATTTTGAAAGGACGCAGCCTGTGACTCAGTTATTTGGTTTAGTATCCCGTCTTGTTCTGTAAGGACGCATCAGAGAAGGATAGACATCAAGGGTAAAGCAGAAAAAAGTAATTGGTGAGTGTGTGCCAAGAAGAATACCAAAGGTCTTGAAGAGAGCCGTGGGAGAACTCTAGCTGTCTATAAAGCTGTTTTTCCTATGTCCTAGTGAATCTTAGACAAATTTTATGTGCCTTGTGAAGGTACAGCACAGGACTTTGAAGAAGCCTCTGCCCTTCTGAATGAGGAGGCAGAGTGGCCAGTGGAGGTTTCATGGTACATCTCAAACAGCAGAAGGCAGTACCTCTCTTTAGGCCGATTAACTGAACCTCTAATACAATGGTCAGGGAACTCATATGTGGGCTTCTCCCATTCTTCTTTGTTTTTCTGATGTCCCCATAACTAAAGGGAGCTGACTGCTGGTCCCCTGCCCCTCCTCTGGTTCAGTCTGCTGGGGCTGCTGGTGCACCAGCCAGGCCTGGGGACTTGATCTGTTTTGTCACTGCTCTATAAAACTGGCTTCTCCATAAACACTGTTGTTCCCTCGCTGAGGGAGTTTTCTGTGGAGAGTTAAACAATCATCTCACATGTAAGATGTGCAGTTTTGTAGACTCAGGATTGCGTGAAAGAACTGCAACAGTATTTGATAAAGGTTATATCTTGATAAGGATATGTATCTTGTTATATTTCTGATATATTTTTGTGAAACCTTATTTTTTATGCAAAACCACTTATGCCATTATCCTAAGCTAATCAGGAGTGAACTAAAGAAAAAAAGTTGAAGAGGATTAGTTATGTAGGGTGGAGAAATTATGTTCATAAGTATATAGTGCCAATTATTTAATCATAAGTTCTGTTATGAAGTGAAAGGATAGCTATATGATTTGAATTATACCAAGAAGCCTTCTATTTTGACAAATGTCACAGTATTATATAAGCACAGAATGCTAAATAATAGTAAGATTGAATAGGAAAAATATTCATTTTGTTGAGATTCTTTTTCCCAAGTAAAGTAAAGGCTGGGTTTAGTAAATTTAATACTCTTCTCCACAGTTTTACCAAAAATACGAAATAAATCAGATAAAGAAAAGAGAGAAAGTCTTTAGTATTCTTAAATTCATAGCTATTATTATAGCTATAAGGAAGAGAAAAATATTTATATATGACTGAAGTATTTCTGTGGGGTTTTTTTCCAGTAAATCAGCTTGGGGAGATTACGTATACAGAATTATCTTGATGAAATTTACCAACTTAGATGAGCTCCAGCCATCCTCACACAAAGAGCTCTATTAAAAAGTCTTTTATAATTTTAATAACATATCATGCAGCTATTTAATGACATTTTGGTATCCTAACTGCTCATTGAATATTTACTCCCCATTGCTTTTCATAGCTCATATTGCCAACAGCATGTTTTCTGTAAGTCAAACTGTTTCTGTCGCCATTTTGAAAGAAAATATAGGCAAGCCTCACAGTAGGATATTTTGAAATATTTAGTTAAGCGGAATAGTCTGTTGAACAGTCGTCTTTTCAAGCTAAGAGAAAATCAAAATTATTTTATGAAGAGTATTGCAACAGCTTCATTTGTATCAGACTAAATCTAAAAGATGTGATAAAAACAACAGAAGCTCTGAGCCAGCTGACAGATGTGTTTGCTGTACACACAAGCTATTGTCACTGAAAATCTATGAGCAATTTAGCTTTAGAAAAGGCTCGCTTTGCCCATTAACAGTTGTAATATCATAAGGTCTTGTACCATTTTGTTTTAATTAAGAGGTAATTCCTCACCGATTGCCATAAATGAACTTTTCTGCCTCCTGCTGGCCTTTCTTTTTTTCTTTCTTACCTCAGCATTTGATAATTACTGTAACATGACTGCCCGGTATCTGCCAAGGAAAATTTAAGATAATGAACTTTCCCAAATACTCCCAATGCTGTCCCATCACTGTGCTCACTGATGGAGCTGTTCAGGCTCGAGCCACTCCTACAGACAGAAAAGACATCAGTGGGATGAAATGTTCTCCATGACATTCTTTAGTTTTGGTACTCCTCTAAGTTCATAAATAACCCTGATATTTGACCCATGAGATCAGATACTTTTCTGAGCTTTTAGAAAACATATGAAGAATAGAAATTAGCTGCAACTAGCGTGTGGGGCGTTTTCACATCACTTGTCTTGAAGAAGAATGTGAGTGTATCTAGAAATTAAAGCCTACTGCTTCCTTCTACAGTAGGACTCCTTCCCTTCTTTTTAATTCTCCTAAATGAGCCTGAAATGTCATCTCTCCCAGCTTGCACGCACAGGATCCCTGGCACAGTTGAGCATTTCCACAAAATTTGGTGGAATTTCACCTGTCCTCTTAGCTTGTTTGCTCAGCTTTGAACACTAGCCACTCATCGTTAGGGCCTGCTTTATCCGTGACCGTGCAGTGGGAACAGAGCAGGAACACACCACGGCTCTCTCCCATATTGCACAGAGCATCATGGTAAACCTCCGTGGCCAGAGCAGTGCTGGGATGCAGAATTCAGTTCTCCTGGAAGTGCAAAGGACTGCAGAGGAGGGGCAGTAGAGCAGAGGGCATGGTCCTCTGCTTGAGGACGAGCCTGTGGGGATGAGTTGTGTACGTGGAGGAGCGGTGTAGTGAGAGGAGGAGTTGAGTCCCTGGGTAGTTTGTGAGAGCTCTTGGGGCCACTTGGTCACTCCTGCGCTTGAATGCCTTGCACTGTACCACTGTGTTTGCCAAAGCTGCAGGCTGAAACTGAATTAATGACATGCAATGGCACCAAACTGGAAATCAACTTAATTTGTAACGTACAGCAGTTCTGTTCAGTGTCCTATAATTGTTCAGTCAAGAAAGACAGTGCACATAATCAATATCAGTGTTGTAAGCTGAAAAATGTCACTAAGCCTGACGTTGTTCTGACTGTTGGCACTGATACAATACATTGCTGAACAGGAATTCACATTGAAGTCTTTTATGTATTCCTAAATAATTAATATGCATAGATTTTGGAATTAGCTAATGCTTTCTAGGTGAAAATAATAAATGTATTTTAATATTTCTTTTCTTCCTGCCACTTGATTTATCAATTCTTAAAATATTGAAGTGCAAATGTATTATGGCTTTTTTTATGTGTGTCTCTTTCATGAGAGCTGCTAGTACATTTTGTTTTCCTGTCGAGTTACATGACTTAGTGACAATCCTATTTAGTCAGGAACTTTGTGCATCATCCAGTGAAATATTAAAAAGCTTTTAACTATTAAATGCTTTTTATGTATATGCAGCATGCAAAGCACATCATACTGTGCACTAAGCAAATTCTGTTACCATTTTTATTACTAGAAATCTAAAATAAATAGTAGATTGGTTTATAAATCCTTTTGTAGACCTATTTAGCATAATGGCTCTGTTAATCATAAACAAGAAAGAATATTTGCTAAGACGGCTATACTTACCGAAGAAAAAAGAATAGTGGTGCTGTGTTATATGCTAACCTGTATTTTAAAAATATGTCTTTAGAGAACAGAAAATACAAAAAATCTGTGAAGGAATGAAGTTAATTAGCTATAGTGGCCTTTTCAATAATATATCCATGACAATTCCAAGAAAAGGCATTGAAATAGAATTCAGTTCATGGAATTCTTGTACTAAGCCTGTTACAGTATTTAATTTAGGCAATGGCATTGACAGTTGATTTCTTCAAGAGATCAATAAGCGATGCACTACTTTATACTGAATTCCTTTAAATCTGCACTACTCTGAATTTCAATTATGGTTCAATGTTAGCTAGTCTTTTTCTGCACATTTAACTGTAAAGAAATCTCACACATGAAATATATTCTATTTTCAGTGACCTTTTCCTTCCTTTTCCTCTTTGGTAACTTTAGGTTTATATAAGCATGTAGACATGATAGAAAAATGAGAGTGCAATCCAGTTATTTTGATATTTAGTACATTTTTTCAATTCAGTCAATAACCTGAGTTTTCATCACAAGGCAGGGACTGTGCTCACCTCTTATATGAATAGCTTGAATTGCCAAACCTTGTTGGATTGGAGCAATCACAATTGTTGTACTAATGTCACACAGCTATTCTGTGCTAACATGGAAATTTTATTAATTCTGCGAATCAACCATTGCATTTGAAATACATTTCTCTCTTGTCCATGATTTTTTGTGATTTTGTCAGTTCATATATGTAATATGTGCATCATTTTTAAATGTATATTTTCACTGTTTAAGACTTTCTTAAAATGAAATAATTGTCATTTATATATTTTCAGATTTTAAAAATACGTTTTCTATCTAAATGAGCACTTCTAAATTTGATAACTAATACAGACCTTTACCGATTATATACTAGCTCTGTGAAAGAAAATACATATTGGATGTTTCATCTGTATCTGGAGCTGCTGTTTCAGCTATCAGTCTAATGGAACTGTAATGGAACACTTAGTAACAAAATTAATGGGCTGCATTCTTTTCTTTGTCACTAGATCAGTGTGGCTCCATTAGGTCTGATTTCTTCAGTTACAAGAAGAAAGAACGATGAATATGCTGGCATTTTGCTATGTATTAGGAAGGAATCTATCACTTTTTGTATTCATGAGCTAGTTGGCACAGTGTTACGTCAACCTTCAGTGAGCTGATATAAGTTAAAGAACATCTATTATGGTATCGGTTTATTTACAAAAAAATTTATTGATTCTGATATTTGTGTTATTCTTGGATTCAT
This sequence comes from Cnemophilus loriae, assembly GCA_013397755.1. Classification (NCBI taxonomy): domain Eukaryota; kingdom Metazoa; phylum Chordata; class Aves; order Passeriformes; family Corvidae; genus Cnemophilus; species Cnemophilus loriae. The sequence continues at coordinate 219,228 of VZTF01004847.1, read as the reverse complement.
AAAAGAAGGAGGTGAAGGATATTTGTTTCTTCTGTCACTGTTCATTATCCCAGATATTTCTACTAAAGGAAGTGGTTTCTCTGGGATTTTACTGTAATCCACAGGACTTTATTTTTATTGAGCCCTTTTCCTACTATTGCACTTGATAGTACTTGTTTCAAGGCTCAACCATGTACAAAAGATGAAATGTAATAGCAATCATGTTTACTTTCTACTAAAGTATGGATTTTTTTGAGAGATTAATTTACTGGGACAATTCTCTGTGAGACTGTTTTACAGCAACCATCTAATATCAAAACCCATGGCCACAACCTTTCTTAAAGACATGCAATCTAATTTGACACAGATAGCTGTTCCAAGCTTTATATTTTTGTTAGGGTTATAGCTGAAACACTGCGTAGTTGCATAAGTGTTTCTATCTTAAGGATTTCTTTTGATTTTGAGGGCTGAAATATTCTTGAACTTTTTCTCACCTTTCTCATTAGCCTGGTCCCTTTACACAGTTTTCAACATCCACGCAAATTTGCCATTCCCAGTCTTTACGAATATCGGTATCACCACACTGCAGCTGACTGGCTGCTGGAATATAGGTAGTGGGGCTATGAACTACTAGATCTGGAAAAATTTATTGAAACTCTGTGTCTGCTCCAATGGTGCCATGTCTAAATCACTGAGAGTTTTGCCATATTAGAGGATTTTTCTTCTTATGTGTATTGGCACCTCTCAGAGCCTCTCTCGGGGCTGGCAAGTATCCAGCCAGCAAAATATAGTTGGAATAGACCTCTGCTGCTCTAGAATTACTCCTGACCATCCCCAAGGACTTTGTGTTCTGAAACAGAAAAATTGAGAAGGAAATTTTGTATGTAGCTGATATTCCATAGTGCCATGTGAAAGGCTAAGTATAAAGCTTCTTAGCTAACCTGCATATAAAGAAAAAAAATGTAATGATGATATATTACTTTAGAGAACAGCAAACATAATTTGAAATACTGTGATTGTTTCTATTGCTTTATCTTCTTTTGGTTTGAGAAAATGTTAGTTTTTTGTGTTTGCATGTTGATCATTAGCCATGACATTTGAGAGGCCTGTGCAATATTTCTAGAATATAAAAGACTAAAGCAAAAGTAACTACAAAACCAGAGACTGGCCTTTTAAATTGTAATTTTTTCACTGTTGATGAAATTTCTCAAGTACACAGGTTATAATCTGTGGCACTTGTAGCTGAGTTCTATTTCTAGTTTGCTGGCTAGCTATTATTGTTCTCTTTCAGTGGTATTTTAGAGGATTTGCACAGTTTAAACATTTATTAAGGAGACCAGAAGACAGGAGTTTTGAATATTTTCTAGGCTGAAATATGATGAAACAAGATGATCTTTCTTCTTCAGAAGTGTATTCATACTCAAGTACTTATTGTAGTATACCCTCAGAGAGGATTTTTGTGTTGACTCTGTTAAGGGTTACTGCTATGCTTTGTTATTTTCTTCCTATTACCTTTGCTTGTTATTATCTTCTGTGATTGATCTAGATATTCCTAGATTTCTAATTTTATACTTTGTAATGTGATTATTACATCTTCTGTTACAAAGATGTGCTTCATGTATATTTCATGTTTTTATTGAAATAACTAAAATTTCAGTCACAATCCCCCTAAGTACAAATACATTGTGAGGAAATAATGAAACAGTCCATTTAGTTTTCTAATTTTGATCGTTTTGGAGGTTTTTTTTAATGGAAGAAATAGTGAAATGTGTTTATTAACATTTCATCAAAATCAAAACCATTTTAGTTTCAGAAAAATATGAAAAGAAATATCAAGTGAGGAAAAGAAAGCTTTCCTTTACTTTGCACCACTTAACGAGAGTTTACGTAGCCTCAGAAAATTAAAAGTAACATAATGTTACAGTCAAAATTTTGTTGTGAGCAATACAGCAAAATTCTATGATATAAGAAGCCACTGAGTTACAGCTGCATTAAAATCACAACTATTTACAGTATTTTACTGACTGTTTATAGGGTTAGTTCAGTCAGAATGATAGTACCCCTCGCATTACGAATTATCAAATTAATACACAGTAAGTCTCATCAAAACAATTTAAAAATGTCACACAACCACTTTCAAGTATCTATCTTTTACTCAGTGGTTATGCTGCCGCTTTGGGTCCCAAGGTTGGCAGTACCCATCCTCCTCAAAAAGACGTGAAAAGGCTACTTTCATGAGTTGCTGGCACCCTGAATTCTTCACTAGGAGAACTGTGATGTCGATGGTTTCTTCTTTCTCAATTTCCACTATTTTAGCACATTTTCTAACTTTTTTTTTCCCTTATTCTTTATTGATTTTCAACATCACTTTGTGTCTCTATTTATTATATATTTTATTTTGTGCTAGTATATTCCTTGTTATTCTCCACTGTTTTTTCTCTTTGCTCCCTTAAAACCTTTTTGACAGTCAGTTGTTTTTTTTAATGACCATTGCTAGATTTTTTCAGTCTGTTTTTGTTATCCCATGCCTACAGTCCTGTATACCTCATTTTTATTTGCAAATCATAAATATTTCATCCTGTACAGAATATTTACTTTATAATGTATATGTAAAAACTCTGATTATACCACAAGATTATGCAATTATAAGAAAAAATAAGCGGTATAAGCAAAACTGTAACAAATTAGTCAATAGTCACCTGATCATTAGAAAATGTGTTGCAGCTAAACAAGCTGAATCAAAACTCCAGACAGGAGAGGTAAGTTCAGACAAATCCTGAGAAATCAATCTTGAGGCCTGGCAGAGCTGATACAAGGTCTACAGCTTGTTACTGGCTGTGGCTGTACTGAATTGCAGGGCTATGATACAGCTGTGCTAACATCCTTGCATTTTTGTTTTGTCTCTTTGTCTTACTACATGTCTGGAATTGTTCAAAATGCATGTGAATGTGACACTTGGGGATATGGTTTAGTGGTGAACAGTGACTTAATGGCTGGAGTCAATGATCTTAGAGGCTGAGAATACCCTTGTCAGGGTGTGGTGGCTTTGCCAGGCAGCAACCCAGCTCCACGCAACTGCTCGCTCACTCTCCCACCAGCAGAATCTGGGAGAGACTTGGAAGGGTAAAAGCCAGAAAAATTGTGGATGGAGCTAAAGACAGTTTAATGGTAGAAGCAAAATCCATGCACAAGCAAAGTGAAACAAGGAATTAACTCACTGCTTCCCACAGGCAGGCAGAGGTTCAGCCATCTTGGGGAGAGCAGGGCCCCATCACATGTAATGGTGACTTGGAAACTCAAACACTGTCACTCCAAACTTTCCCTACTTCCTACTTTCCCCAGCTTTACATACTGAGCATGATGTCGTACAGTCTGGAAGATACCTTTAGTCAGCTGGGGTGACTTGTCCTGGCTGTGTCTCCTTCCAGCATCTCAGGCACCCCCAGTCTCTTTGCCAGTAGCAAGTGGCAGTACGAAAAGCAGAAAAGGCCTTGGCTCTGTGTAAGCCCTGCTCAGCAACAACAAAAACATCTCTATTTTATCAAGCCTGTGTTCAGCATAAGCCCAAAACGTAGTCTAATACCAGCCATGGTGAACAGAATTAATTCTACCCCAGCCAAAACCAGCACGTAGGATCACACCCTTATCTGGACTTTTCCTTTTCTTGAGATCCAAACTGAATACCTGTTATTTCCATAGAATTTTTGATGTGCTCCACTGTATGCTACATGTATACAGACCCTTGCACAGTCTGAATACTGCTTTTCCCATTGTCGTGATGTATTTTAGAACCAGAGGAAGTGATATTATTGTAAGACTTCGTACTAATAAAGGTGGTTTATCCCAGCCTGTTAGGACAAAATGAGCAAGATTGTTGTAAGTACTGCTGCAGATAGCACTATCAGTCTTAGGCTTATCTTTTCCTAATGCAGTGCCAAAACCAATCAGTCTCCATACAACTAACATACTAACAACAAGCAGACACTGAAGAAATATGCTTTTAGCACAGTAACAGTGTCAAAACAGTATTATTAATTCAAAACTTGCTTTGCAGATAAAACTGCCATGTTAACAAAATTACTTCTTAGTTGTTCAACTCAAAATTCTTTTTTTGTTTTTTTTTTTAAAGCTTAAACAGCTCAGTTTAGGCACAATAATATGGATTAAATTAAATATAGTGTCTGTTGTTACCACAGCAAGAATAACAAATAGGTCATAATGTAGAAACAACCCCCAACTATTTAATTCCTGGCATCTCTGTGACAGAAAGGAAATACATTCCTCAAAGAACTTATGTCTGTAAAGTACTGATTTTTCTTATAGTTAAGACAGTGTTTCAAGGGGATAAACTTATTTTCTTAAGTAAAGGGAGGAAATAATATCTGTAAGTGAAGTGATTAATTAATAGATTGTTTCAGTATTTCACGGTTACAACAGAAAGTGTAGCCTTTCAGTTCACTCTTCTGAGTTCATTCATATCTAACCTTGATGAGGGTAAATCCATTACCAAGGGCAGGTTATTCTCTGAGAACAACTCTGTTCTTCCTCAGTGAAATTCATGGCTGCTGTGGTAAGTACAGAATAATAATAGGCAATGGAAAAAAAATATTATGGTTGTTTGCAGAAGTCAAACATCAAGGTGCTTTTAAAGTCAACCTTTAAGTTATTATAAAAGAAGTCCTATAGCATCAGTGTAATTTGTTATTTAGCAGAGGCTTCCATCACCCAACAATATCTGTTTTTCCTTTTTAACTCTAGTCGTGTTGTAAATCATATTTATAGGAAGGAGACTTCTTTATTCGTTTCAAGGCAGATGATGGTCAGTAGAAGTAATCCTGTGGGCAAAATTATTCCCAGCCTCAGTTTAAAACATGTTTCAATTCATTTGTTATATTCTCAGTCTGTTTGCAGACCTCCTGCTGACATCAGTAACGAGCAATGTACTGAGAAAAACACAGAGCTTTGAAAATGAGATGTTATTTGTGTTTGAAAGGAGTATTTTAACATTTTTCTCTGTACTAATGCTGTCACATTTTATATGCAGCTGTGGGATTTGCTGTGGTTTTATATTTTGGCACCAGCTTGTAATGTGTGTGCTATCATGCTGTATGCTCAGAGAAAAAAAACCCAACATGGTAATACTACCTTTGCAGCCCACTTTATGGGCTAATTAAGATAAAAGATGTTGTGAATTCCATAAATATCAACCAAACTACACAGAAGTGTGTCAAGACGTTAAAAAATGCTGCTCAATGCTATTGAAAAAGAGTTGTCGCTTAGCAGTCTGTCCTTTGCTTAAATATAGGGGAAAAAACCTGCAATGGATCTGGGAAAAAGTGGTCCCTGCAAGGGATCAAGCAAGTGAAATATGATACTAGACTTCAATTCAGTGATCTACATCAGATTCTTTTAGATATCATGGGTTATTAAGTAACCAAATTATATTCAAGTAATTCAGCACCTGCTTCATCAAGCTACAGAATATGGAATTAGATATATACCACTTCAGCTTCACTGATTTGATTATGTAGTAGAGAGAGACTGGTGAATATACATTAATCCTATGAAATTAAATCAAGAAAATTAGCTGAAGATATTCCTAGGGGCCTATTTGGTGTCTATTTGCATAAAATGCTGAATTACCTGCTTACTAAAATCACTTTTTTTTTTTTTTTTTAAATGAGAAATGGAATGGAACTGAGTTTACATAGGAATTTAAGCAGCAAAGTACAAGTTCAAACCAGAAATCCATTTAATTCCTGGCTCTTACAACAGCCAATACCAGATCATTGAAATATAAGTATAAAACAAGTGTATATTTTTTCCCTTGGTGGTTCGTAATATGGAGTATAGAGACTACACTGTTTGTTTATGTTCAGTTACCTGTGTTGGACTTTGCTTCCATCACTATTTTCTGAACCAGTTTGCTATTTTTTCTAGTCTCTTCAGTATCCTGTATAATGTATGCAAGTATGATGTAATCCTGCACATACTGAAAAGCATTTCCTTTTTGCTGGCTTAAAAAATTCTTTAGGATAATATCATCAATGTTTCCTTGCTCTTATGAGAAATAATGACATAAGAGGTAAATAAAGTTTATGCATTTTTTAATCCATGCCATTACTAATTCTGTAGCTGTATAACACTGTTGTCTATCTAGGAGTCTGAATTATTTAATCTTTTCACAGACACAGACATTCTAGTATTTCTAACCATGTTTTTGTCCTGTTTATAACTTTTCTATTGGTGCTGGATGCTTATTATATGCTATTTTCTCTACAAGTCTAAACAAATAATTTAAGATGCAGAAGTTTATCCTGCAGGCTTTTCAAATTAACTGAGATTAACTCCATACAAAATGACTTAATTTCAGTGTTAAGTATGGACTGTCTTATCTCAGTCTGAAATTGTGACTGTTCTATTCTTACTCTTAGTCTAGCCATTTTCATACCATAGATGAAGTCTTGTTTATGATTTACTTAAGATTTTCAGTTTTCTAAACTGTCATCTCTGATTCATTTACAAGCAATATCAGAATTGAATTTTGTTTTGATTTATTGAAGTAAAATATTAGTGAAGTAAAATTATTGAAGTAAACCATAATGTATAATAAGATGGTAAAACATGTTTGCAAAACATATGAATTAAGTGTAAGTAGTCCTAGCACTTCAAAAGTTTTTGATCTGTAGAGAAATACATTTGCATCCTCAGGGAAATCTTTACAATTCACAGTAATTTTCATTTTTGGTTGAAGACAAAATGGAGTTTTGAAGGAGAGTGATAAATAGTAAACACAGCATGTTTAGAAAAGCTGCTATCCTGGTAAGGTTAGTACACATGGCTCAAATCCGAGACACAGATTCTGTTGAACTTATTCAAAATAGATACTTGAAATTTGTTCTCTGGACCCAGAATAACTAATAACCAAAAAGCTTTATGTGGATTATAGAATGCCTCACCTGTTTTGAGCAGCTTTTTTTCTTGAAAATGAAAAAAAAACATTCCTAGTTCTTCGTTACAGACAGTGCATTTCAGCAAGCGGTTTTGAATTCCAAAAACTGTTTTATCAAAAAAAAAAGAAAAAGAAGTTGTTACTGAAGACATTTTCTTTTCCCCTCGTTATATGTATGAGAGAGTACTCACTCTTCTGCTTTGTATTCTCCCACTGCTCTAACAAATCATCATGTGCTTTGTATTTTTCACCCACTGATTTATTTGCATTACCCAATAACATCTCTGGTTTATATTTTGGTTGCAGGTTTCTCTTGGACTTCTACATGCTCGAGCTACTCATATTCTCTGGCCTCCACAACGCTGGCAGAAGTTACAGCCAATGCTACCTCCGGAGCGCAAACCACTGCACAGAGAGCAGGAGTGATAGGAATGTTCAGACAGGAAAACACTGACGAGAAGTTCAACCACAAAGAGTTGCAGTGGTTATACCATCACCTGTAAGAGCTTTGCCAAGTGCTTGGACATCAGGTGTCATATCAGCAAACACATGTGGCATCTTAATGTTACAATGCCACCAGAAATTCTTCAAGTTTCTTTTGTTTGTTTGTTCTGTTGTTTGGTGGGTTTTAAAAATCTTGAACATCAGAGCGTTGTACGTTAATTCAGTTTGAAATAAGTGGTTGTAGAAGGACTGAATGTTCATTTTTTTTCTGGAAGCAGTGACATGCTTGGCTTATGTCTGTACCTGTGCTTCTCTGGATGAAAAACTATTAAAACCTTCAATAAACTATTTTGATCTTTTACATTCAACTTGTTTCTTTTGTAACTGCATAGAACCTTTATTAATATCATTGATTGCATATGAAAAAAGAAAAAAACACCCAAAACCTACTATACTTTGGGTTGTCCTATAATTTCTAGCAATGAAGAATCAGTACTTCTGTAGGTGAAAAGTTTTTAATGCAGCTTATTTCTATTGTTAAATTGAGTACATATTACTTATTTCTTTTTCAGGATAAAAATGATTTGTTTTATGTAAATATTCCCTCTATATCTTGCTGAATTAGATATTCAGTCAAAATGTACAAATGATATTACAGTATCTGAAGACAATGTTTAATTCATTTTTCAAGTAGAGTAAATCTTCATTAGTACTGATTGCCACATTTCTTTGAAACTATGTAATTAGGTAAGAAATATGTGATTAATATTCTAGTATATACTTAATATTATAAATATACTCTGTGAATAGACAGCAAAAGCTTCTGCACACATTATAAGTGAAAAGAACTTGGAAAATGATACATTTTCAATGAAAAATCAATATGAGCCAGCTTGTGTTCATATTTATTGGATTTTACTTCACATAGGCTACTACTTAAAAAATTTAACAAATCACACAAAAGCTCTTTAAACATTTTCAGCTAAAAACATGCAATTATCAGAACTTCAGGCAAGATTAAAGTAAGTCTACAGCTCTTTGAACACACACATCTGCCTTGTGAGTTAGATGATAGCTTCAATCATTATGAAAACTATCTGTCTGACTTTCTTCTTAAATGCTCTAGCTCTGTAGACTCTCTGAGTACTTTATTGTCTATGTGTGTTGGGATCTTTCTTTGTTCCAAAAAGGTGTTCTGCAGGTCTCTGAACTCTCAGTTAAACTAATCCAGTTTGTTTGGGTATTATTGCAGTAAATTCAGAATTATTCAGGGACAGAAGGAGAATCCAGGGAACTACATGCCTGTAAGCCTGCCCTCAGTGCTGGGGAATATTATGGAACAGATTTGAATGTGATCACACGGCCAACCAGGGCGTCAGGCTCAGCCAGCGTGGGTTTAGGAATAGCAGATCCTGTTTGACCAACCAAATCTCATTTTACTACCAGGTGACCCTCCTAGTGGATGATGGAAAAGTTGTGGATATTTACATGAACTTTAGTAAAATCTTTGACACTGTCTCCCACAGCATTCTCATGGGGAAGCTGGCAGCCCACAGCTTGGACTGGTGCTCTCTTCACTGGGTTAAAAACTGTACTCTTCTCTCTATATTTTTCCACACTTGATCCTCCCCAAGCCATCCCCATTTCACCGACTTTGATCCCCTGAACATCTCAGAAGTCTTGTGCAGTACTGAAATGCTCTTCCCTGCACTCCACAGCAAAACCTGTACTCCTGGGCAATGTCACCAGTCTGCAGGGCAACCCGGCCAGCCTCCCCTCCGAGTCCTGGTGTTAGCTGTACCCAGTGGGGTGGGTCCAGGGGCCTCAGTGCTCCTTCGTGGCTGTGAGGGTGAGACTTTCACGGTTTGATGACTCCTGTAATACTCACAGAGGAGTTAAATCATGGTGTTATTTGGCTTCCCACAGCTTCCATTGCTCCTTTGGGCTTCTTTGTCTGTGTGAAGACCAGCTCATTATCACATACCATATACAGGCTACGAAAGTTTAAATGTCCCCAGTATTCACCTGTGACATGCCTCAAGGAATATTTATGCACCTATATTTGCATACATATATTTATAAATATTTATGCATTCATATGGAGACGTATGTAGGTTATACATGATGAAATGATGGAATAGAGAATATGCCTATTAAATCTGAAGATGGTTGTAAAGATATAATTTCAGAGAATGGTATTAGAGTGCAGTGATCTGAATTTGATAATGATGAGCAGAGAGTCTGGTGCAATAACTACCCATGTACATGCTGGATTATTTTAAAAGAAAATTTGGATATTATGATGGATTGTAGTCGAGCATGAGGCAACAATATGCTGAGTAAGTTAAATACACGCTTTGTAAAGAGCAGTACAGGCTGTAAACACAGCAAAAAATATTCCTTCTACTTTCATATCTGGTATGATTTTAGGCACCAGATACAACAAAAATGAGGACAACTGGAATATTTAGAGAGAAACAACAAAAATAGAGAGAAACCAAAAATCTATCTCCTATAAGAAATGTTGGAAGGACATGGGTTTATCATTTAGTCTTCAGAGTCTGAGACACAGTCTTCAAAGTCATGAAAGATGGCTGTGAAGTGCGAGACAATAATTGGATCTCCAAGTTAATAATGTGTCGGAGGAGAACTAATAGACTTAGAGTGCAACAGTTGGACTGTTAAGTTAGACATAGAGAAAGAAATATTTTAATTATAAAAAATAATGAAACACATGAATATGTAATTTTTTATTGCAAGGTTTTAAATTTTTTTTATCAGGCCTGTTGGAGACAGGAGGATGGATGAACTAGATCTGAGGTCCACAGCAGCTGTTTTATACATCCTTTGATTAGGTCTTCTGTGCTTGGTAAACATGGTGGTGCCTTTGATGCTGGGCAGGTGGTTGCATCAATATCTAATTCCATTAGACTGATAGTTATGATTCTTTAGATGCAAGCCAAACAGTATTACAGTACCTTTATGTACCACTTTCCTGTAATAAGCATCTAAGGAACTAGTTTCCTGTAAAAGAAGTTATTTTGCTACATACTGTCATCCTATTAATGTGCATGACATTTTACATTATCACGTAGGTTGGTGAATAGAAATAGCTCATTGAAATCATAAGTATAACAGATAATTCATTATCCAGAGCATGAAGAGAAAACCTTTCCTTTCAAAGCAGGAAGGAAGGACCAAGAATGGCACACATGAGCACATATTTAAAGGTGTTGTTATTTAATTTATATATTTGGGTTTCAAGCTTCAAATGTGAAACACATAATGAGAAGCCTGTTCTGGAAGTAATGAAATCAGTAGCAAAATTCTCATGGCCATCATGATTAGCTTTCTAAGTCAGGATCTTCCTCTTTAAATCACAGGCCTTCTGTTTTTGGTGCTGGCTTATATCTGTAATGCAATAAGATATGATTTCATGGGAGTATTGAATAAGAATGAGCACAAGTAAGGAGTGGGACACTAAGAGATGAAAGGATGACAGGATATTTTAAAGCTTGATTTTTTTATTTTTTGATTTTTTTTTTTTTTTTTTTTAATGTATGAGGAGTCACATAAACACTTTTCCTATGGCCCAAGAGAGAGAGACTAGACTGCCAGATTGCACTTGTAGAGCAAGGAGAGATGTTGCAAACAGATCAGGAATTGGTACTCTTAACAGACATGCACAACTTCTTCTGAAAGAGTGGCAGAGCAAAGCTGTGTGTCTCAGCAGCACAGCCTCATACAGAAAACCAAAACACCAACTGAGAAATTGGAAAGCTGGTGTAAGTAAAGAATGATCATCTAACAAATCTAAGGGTTTTCAGTTAGGTTGTCAGGGTTTCCTATGACGAAGAAACATCATAGCAGAAGATGTGCTGAACTTCATTTCTTCCATCTATTCATCCTTTAGGATAACATACCTTTATGATGCAACATGAATGCTGGCAATCTGTCATTGCATGCACAAAGCACTAGCTGTTCAGGTCTGAAGCAATTGCAAAATGGATAATTTAGTGCAGAACTATCCAAGGAGAAAAAGGTAAAGCCAAGAAGATAGATTGTGCTTTAGTAAACAGTTTACACTGCCTGGATCCTCAAGTATTAACACTGATGAAATAATACACCAGACATTACAATCACAACTAAGACACATGAACTCAAAGTACCACAAGTGATGTCAAGTGATGACAGATATCAGCTCTTCCTATGCAGAATTACATTTTTACATATCTTTTTCATTCCTTTAGATTTGTTTACCACACAAATCAGACAGAGCTCTGAACACTTCCAGAATATTACAAGTAGGTCAGCTGTCAGAAATATCTTCCTGTAGTTGTGTTGCTCAGGTGTCTAGCAGCTGATGAACCTTCATGCTCTTGTGCAATTTCACTTATCTTTTGGTATTTTACCATAACACGGAATAATTATCTCACTTTGGAATATTTTACTATCACTACTATTATGATCAAGAAAATTATTACTTTCTTCCTTTCCATGCCAACATTGTCTGTTTTTACCATGGTCTATTTAGCATCTTATCCAAGGTCATAAGATATACAGGATAGATTTGGGGAAAAAAGCCCAGAATTTCCTAGATCACAGTCTACCTACTTATTGTCTGCCATTTACTGTCAGTCATTACATTGCAGAGTTAATGGAAAAATGTACAATTCATGATGTAAAATACAAATCTAAATAAATTTAAAAGATCAGTGAAAATCAAAACTCTGAGTAGACAGCTTAGCCTTCCACAATTGTATGGTGAGAGGAAAAGATGAGTCTTTAGAACTAAAGTTTCCTGTGGCATTATAGGCTCATAGAAGATGTAAGGTGGTCATAATAGTGGCAAATAACTTAGGATATGTCCTTCCAAAAATACCCAGTTTCACCCAAAAATACCGGATTTGTGTAAATAGCATGCAGCAGCCCTTTCTTACCATCCTGTAGAAGCTACGCTTTTGTGCAGAAATAAACTGAAGTTCTTGAAGAAAACTAGAGGACAAAGTCTGTGAGACAACCAGATGGCAGTGGCTTAGGGGATAGACTGGGAATCCCAGAGGTAGCAGAGCTGAAGTTCTCATCATTACATCTGTACCCCTTTTCAGTAACTCCTTTCTGTGAATTAAACACTCAGACTATTAAATCTGGTACCACAACGACAAACCTAATTTCACCCAGTGTTTTCTAGTGGTTTTAAATTTAAAAACTGTTGTGTAACCTATTGTGAAAGTTTAGCAGTATACCTTTTGGCCCTGAATGCTGTGGGATTATTTGTTTGGTTTTTAGTTTGTGAAATAAAAGATAAACCAGAGGCTGATTTATGCAACTGCACCTCAAGAGACTTTTAAGCAGAACATTACACAGAAGATATTGCTGATACTTAAACTAGATCATCATCCAAATATTTTCTTGATTGAAATTCATTAATAGTGTTATTGGACGAGAGGTTCACCTTTGGAAGATTTAGTAGCTAACACCCCAAATGTGTAGAATATTTTAAAAATGCAGCAGCTGTATCTGAATAGCAGGTTACCCCTAACACACAGTGAGGAAAGCTTTAATTTAAAAAAATATTTAATTTGTGATAACTTGTTGGAACTATATTAACCCACCATATCATGTACTATCTTCCTCTTCCATCCCACTCACAAATGTCTCAGCATTTTATTTAACATCTAACCTTTTCTCATATCCTCCTATTAAATGTCAAAATTGAATTTTACATCCTTTGGGAGCTAAACATACCATCCTCATATTTTTTTCTTATACGCATTTCAATTAATAAATGAAACATAGAACAGCAATTTTTTTTAGCAATCCCTACAGTTTCATCCATTTGATTACAAGTATTAATCACGCAAATGGTCCTGTTTTCTGTATCACTTGATTGCCTCAGGATCTAAGATCAGGTTATAGTACTTAACTTTCTAACCTGCTTTTGATGAGCCTGTAATTAAAGAAATGTATTTCCTTTATTCTCCTCCTTTCTTCCCTCATTATGAATGGATGGTTTGTAAATCTGACGTGAAATATCTTAAGAGTTTAGATAAGTAATCCATTTGTCCAGTAACCTGTTCCTGACAGAGGTTAGTAAGTTATACTTCCTATAATGAAGAGTTTGGAATAACCTGCCAAAAGGGAAATTACTTTTCAGCCCCGGGCAGTTAGTGTTATGCCCTGGGGCATGAAATTTTAAATTTCTTACTTATCTTATATCCTTTCTAATGTAACTGAATGTTCCACTATCTATATAAATGTTTAGTGCTCTCTTTAACAGCAACATCTGAAAAGTCTGTTTGTAAACAGAAAGGAGCTGAGTAAAGTCTGAAAGTTTTAGCTTTAACTTCTGTTTAATTGTGCTATCCCCTCTGTTAAACTGGGAGCAGTTACTGTTGTTGGCATTGTAACCATATTACAATGGTAGCAACTACATTAAAAAATCAATTATATAAGTAAGTGAAATCTTTTTATAATACATGCTAAACACAGTAGTACCTAGCAAGTTCAACAAAAATAGGAGTTTCTGTTCTCTCTTTACAGTTGGTTAAACATATTTGGGTCACTGTCTGGCACAATTCCAAATCTTACATTGAGTCTTCAATAACCAGGTGCCAGAAGTGAAAGTGCCTGTTCTTCAGTGGTTTACTTTTTAAAGCATTTTGAAAATCGGGTGGTTTTCATTTTAAGTCATCTGAAATGAAGTGCCTGACTTGCAAAATCACTAGTCACTATTGAAAATCAGTGCAAGGTCATGATAGTAAGTTTGAATATATTTGCTTTTGTGATAAGTGAATAAAAAGAAGAAAAATATTTCCTCTACCTTTTCTCTATTAATAACCTGCATTTGAAACAGATCCTTCTCAGCAACAGACAGAACAAAATCTTTAAAAAACAAAGAAAACCTCTGATGGGATTTTCTGAAAATACTTAAAATATTTTATTGCACAAGTAGATACATTGCTTTGATTGAAAGGCAATGTAACTTTTTATTCTAAATAATTTTGTGATAAATTCATAGAATGATTTAGTCATCTAACAGTCAACACAAGTTCTTTTAGACTATCATGTAGGCACAGTGAGTCTAATCTCTGTTGTGTATTCATTTTTCTCTCTTTGTCTCTTTCACACACAAAACACACACACACACGATACTTAACCCTGTAGGTGTCTAAGGAATGAAAACCTACATTCACAAAAAGTTTCAAGTGCTACAATATTTTAATTAATTAGCATCTTCAATATGAATACCCAGTGTCCCTATGTAGCATAAGAAGAATTAGCTATGGAAGAAGGAGATTTTCAAAGTGCTCTGAACAAGGTAATGTCCAAATTGTCTAAAAGTTAGTTAGTGTCTAAGATAGCATTGGTCCTAGTTAATTAAAAGTGCCTGGGAAAAGTCTCAGGAAAATTAGTACTTTTTCAAAAAGCACTGAACAGTTGGAAGTAGTTCTCAATTCAGGTGACTACACTTCATTTTCCTTCAGATGACACAAATTATATTGTGAAAACTGGCAGGGAAAGAGTTTAGAAGTGTGCCAAGAAGCGTGTGTCGTGAGGGTGGCTACTGTTATGAGTGATTCATCTAAGTTTATTTGGAATACATAGTTCAAATAATTCAATCACCTATTTGGAAAGAAAACAATATGGCAATTGGATCAGCAAACGCTTTTCAATAACTTAAACCTTTTGAACTTCTTACGCTCATATTTAGCTTCTACTTGTTTTATTTTAGTAATCTTTCTGTTAGTTTTTTTTTCTTTTTTCTAGTCGCAGTCCATAATTCTTATTTTCACACTACTGATCAGTTTGATCATAATAAACTTTCACTAGCAATGGTGAAAAATCCTCTCTTACTTTTTAAAAATTTTATTCTCACTGTTCCTAGTTTTCACTCTGTTGCTTAGCTACTCACCTAGAGTATTTCCTTTTTCATATGTGCTCCTTTTCTTCATGCTCTTCAAAACATTTCTTTTGAGTTTTCCAAGAACTCTATTATGCAATTCCACTTTGTAGAAATAATAATT
Organism: Cnemophilus loriae; assembly: GCA_013397755.1. Taxonomy (NCBI): domain Eukaryota; kingdom Metazoa; phylum Chordata; class Aves; order Passeriformes; family Corvidae; genus Cnemophilus; species Cnemophilus loriae. The sequence goes on along the minus strand of VZTF01004847.1, from coordinate 203,826 downwards.
ATCCTTATAGATAATATAATATAAATAATAATCCTTAACAAAATAAAAATATAAACCATTGTTTCAGCATTTTCTTCTCACAATATCCTTGAATACTGCATTTTAAAATTTAACTCTTGTGTATCCAAGTAAGAAAACAAAATTGTCTAGCTACATGATGGACCTAACTTGACATTCTTCATCTCAGTATTGATGTATCATAATAGAAAATGCTGCAAGGTTGAAATCCATATGGTGCATGCAGCAAATCAAGCTGAGATTTAGAGCACAGTTGGAGCATGATGGGGGATAAAAAAATCCATTGATGAATACCTTGCTTAAACAAGATGGTCCTTGTTTTCAAGTATATCTACTATTTCACCTTAAAATTCTTTGTTTTATTTTTTTATATGTCACCATTTCTTGCCGTTATCTATACAAAATTATTCAAGAAAAGAGCAAAAGGTTTGGTTGGTTTTTTTAATGGCAAATTATCTTGTTTGACAGATTTTGCCTTTCATGATTGGAATTACATAGTGACCAATTGGAATGCCATAAAGTCATTTAAATTCTGAGAGAAAGAGAACAGGCTGGTCAGAAACACAGGGTTTGTAACAGTGACTAGGTCAAACCCGAAACATTCTCTGAATGTAGTGAAATAGGACATTGACCTGTAAGTCAGTCTATAAACATATTGTTGAGATATAGAACATGCCAAGGATTTGAACTCTAACAAGAAGTTTAAATTAACTGAAGAGTCAGCTGGGTACATTTTTGAAGAAGGAATTAATTGGAGGGCAGACTGAGGCTGGGGTTAAGAGAGGTCTTGTATGGATTGGTTTGATTTTTCTAGATGAAAATAAATTAAGTTAAAAACCTCAACCTGAACGATAAAAAGATTTAAAACTCAGTATATTACAGGGTTTCATGCCTTATGTATTCCTATGCTGTGGTCCTAATCAATCTCAGTTTTACTGACAGACTTGTAAGTGCTTCTAAAGCAAATCAGATACTGTAGGTAGAATGGAAATTATTCAACATGACCAAGTAGTTTCTTTGAAAAATATGTATCCCTGGGCTACAAGTGCTCAAAATCAATGCTCAATACTCTGTTATGGATGGGGGACAATATTGCAGGGCACATAAAAAATATTCATGATGTTAACTTCCTTTGTCACTGAAATGTCACTGCGTTGTCAAAATGAATAAATGAAAATGCATGTATTTAGTTTCAAAACCTCTCTGTGGAGAAATGATAACTGGTATACTAAACAATGACATTGCTGTATGAATTAATGTAGTTAAAGAAAGAAATAATAAAGGAAATATTCATATATGGAATAAATATTGTATGGGTTATGAATTCTAATGAAAAATAATAATTGAAAATTTAAAAAAAAATATTCTTTGTGATCATGTCCATGAAATAAGCTTTCAGAAAAAAAAAAAGCGTCACTAAATTAGTGATATGCAACTATTTGTAGGTAAACAACTCATAAGAAGAATTATGTTCAAGAGGCCACTCTCTGTGGGGCTTTCTGAGAAACACAATGTTGAGAATGATTTCTTCTATAGTAACCCAGAGAAGTGGAACTGGAGATTAAGCAATATATCTGCATAAAAAAATGGATGCACCTCTTGGTAAACTGCACGTGGAAATAATTTTTATATTATAAAGATATTTATCAATTTTTATCAATACATATTTTCTCATTCACGGTCAGAATCTACTAAACATTACTTACTTGAATCATTCTTTTATCATTATGAATTAAGGGACTGTTAATACTTAGGCTTATCTGGAAGAATACTAGTACATAAAACATGCATTGTTTTTCTATTCCTTTGCAATGCTTCAGGACTTTTTCTTCTGTTTAGACTGTGCAGAGTATAATAGCTCATACACAGCAATTAGGGAAAACAATCAAACTATTTGAAAATATCTGTGAATCTATTTATTCCAGAGCTCATTTTGCTACTACGAGCTAAATATCCATATTCAAATTTTGACTGGGTACTTGTATTAAAACACAAACAGGAGTAACAGATGTATTCCAAATGTGTACCAGTATTTATTCTCCCAAGAAATTGCAGTTTATCCGATTCATTTTTTGGTGACATTTGAAAATATACTTGTTCTGGGAGACATTACAAGTTGGTGTCTGAATTCCTATTTGTAGGTGTGTAACCACTGTTCTCTCTTTAAAAGAAAAGTTGTGTTCTTGCAAGTAGCATTACACCAATTTCTGAATAGAAGAAAAAGTATGATCAGTAAAAGACTTTGCACCCTATTTTGATTGCTAGCTGAACTCTGTTCTCAAGTCCTAATTTACCCACTGAGGCTAAGTCAGATAGAAATGTTTTGCTTTGATTTCTAGAAGAGGATTACTTGAGTGCTGTTTCTTTCCATCTCTGTTTCAGGACTTGTATAAAAGGGTTACACATGAAAAAACACCGAAACCCTGTGAATATTTTTTCCTGTATTGGGAATTTGACCTGAAAGATGTTGAACACCTGTTACTAGTGTTTATCTGGGATTTAGAGTTGGCTGGTGAGTTAATACAAGAATAGACAAGTGCAATTAAATATAAAATGTAGGGAAGATTAAGAAAAATAAGCAAATTGCTTGTGTATTACTGCTTTTACTTTCCTGCACCTCTCCTGCTTTATACCACTTTGACTGTCATTGGTCAGATAAAAGTGAAATTATACACATATATAAATTTTTCTTGCCAAGTATGTGTGCCAGAGCTCCCATTTCCTCCTATAGTATGCCACTATACCTGTCTCCTTATACTGACAAGACCCTGCCCTGCTTTTAGAAACAGAACTATAAGCTCGTAACTTTTCATATTTTTGCATTAATTATGTTGAACTATTTGCTCCACTGTGAGATTAAAATGGAAAAAAAAGGTTATGAATGACATATTTATTTTAAAGTGAAAATGTATTTTTTAAGTAGCTTTCTGAAAGCACTCCATTATACACTGAAGTTTTATTTAGAACAAAAAAATAGAAGTCCACACTCTCATTGACATTCATGCACAGGAAGAAAAAAACATTATGTTGAGAATGGGATTAAGGCATTAAGGTGATTTCACTGTGAACATTTTTTCATCCTATTTCAGCAGAACAGGAAATGATTCCTTTAGTTGTAGTGCTTGAATTCTGTAGGATAAAGCTGAATCAGAAACATATAATCATCTGAGGGAGAAGGCTTGCAAACAATATCTTTTGCAAATATCCCTTTACTTTAGAGGAAATCTGAATACTGATCTTGTAGTTTTTAATCTAGATCTGATTAGGTTTTTTTCCCTATGCAAATATGGTAGATTAAGGGCACTGCAAACTACAGGATAGATGACTCAAGGCTAAGGGCAGTATGACTCTGAACAAAGGATCTGGACTCTGTATGCACACCAGCTCATTATACATATTGGAGCACTGGTAGCAAAATAAAGTCACTGTTTTGACAGAAATTAAACTGGACTAGTTTGGAATGAATAAGCAGATACCCCCTCTGTCACTTCCTTGTCCTTTGCCAAAAAATGGTCTATCTATCTGGTTAGCTTATGAAAGAGGGAGATGATCAGTTTCAGATGAGTGAGAGAATTCAGCAGCTGTCAGAATGGTGCATGCCAACTCTGTTAAATCGTTTTCTTAGTGAAACTGCAGAGATGAAAAACATGTAGAAGTTCACATGGATTCCATCCTGACTATGCCACAACTGTCTGTTTTTGCTTCCTGGATCTTGAGGAACACCAAATTTTTGACCTGATCTTTCATAATTCTGCTAAAGTCTTTGATTCTATGAATTGCTCTGCTTTGTGAACAGTTCCTTCGTCTGCCCTGATTAGTAGATCAGCAGTATCCAGTTCCATTATATGAGAAAGACGGTTTTGCCTTATTAGTAAAAGACGTTTGCTGAAATATTTTGTGCTTTTTCAAATAAGTTAAACTAAGTTTATAATGGCCCTAGCACTGTGAGTGATGCCATGTTGATAGACAAATTTAAGGTCAGTTATCAGCAAGTGTTATTCCATAGTCTTGAAACCTGTAAATGCAAAAAAAATGTCTCATATCCTGCAGATCTCCTATTGATCACAAAGCACAGTGACCTCACAGTCTACCAAAAAAGCCAATGGCCCAGAAATTGTGCATCCCACAGGACAGACTAGTTTTGTAAAAGTCCACCATAGTGTCCACTGATAATGCGTGATACAGACTGCCAACAAGTTTTGTTATCTCGGTAATGAAATTGGTGCTTGCTGATGCTATCACAAAGTGTATCAACTTGGCTAGCAACATTCTTGTAAATTATGGTTCCAGCCACTGCCTGAGTTCAAAATTAGTTTTGAATGGGAATATTATGCTGCTGTTGTCATAGTTTTATGGCTTCAAGATTTGGACAGATTGCTGTGTAAATGCCTCATTCATTTTTACCTATTCTGTTATCAGCAAATGCCTGGTGTCAAGTGGCAAAACAAGTAGAACTGAAGCTGTGCACATTTTTAAAAGCTTTGACATTGACACTCTAATCATATCTCAGATGAGAAAGCAATGTCATGGAGTTCGTGTGCCTGAGGGGAGCATCCCATTGTCTTGATAGAAAGACAAAGATGCAGAACTGGGTGGCTGAAACATTGGGAAGATTATCTCAAGGATAATCTTAAAGGATGTGAAGTAAACATATCTAAAGACAAACTCTGATGGCATCAAGTTCTGTAATGCTAATGACCTTGAGGGACATATTGCAGCCATACACTGAGCTAAAAATTCTTCAGTGTGGAGCAGCAGAAGAAAACAAGAACACAATTTTAAAAATAAGACCAGAAAGCCCACAATTCATAGATGCCTTCAGGCTGTCCCAGGTTTTGCCTGTGACACATTTACAGAGTACTGTGCCTTCCAATTGGTCTCACTCATCCTAAAATTCATGAGTGAACTTTGTAAGGCAGGTGCAGTTTCATGTGCTGATGACAAGGGAAAGTTTGTTTCCCCTGCAATAGTGTGAAATGGGATGTTCTCAAGTCCCTCTTGGATGAGTCTTAACTTCTCCAGAGGGTTTATTGTCTGCTATTTCTCTATTGCCTGCTTGCTTTGAGTATGAAAGAGGGAAAGGCCAGATTTACTCCTGAAACAGAATTCGCATTAGTGAACTTTAACAAGAGGATGTTAATATCTAAAGAAATTTTACTGGAATATTGCGTTATTTGGGAGCTTTTTATGTATGAAGGGAGAACAAAACCACAAACTTAAACTCTGTACACCGTAAGACTAATTATAAAATGCATAACTACAGCACACTTTAATGCACACTTTATATAATTAGGAAAGATGAGTTGCTGTCTTTTCAAGCAATAGAAATGTTCAAGTGCCCTACTATATAATTACAATTTGAAGTGTTCCCTAGGCTTGAGCCAATGAGGAAAAGAAAAAAAAAATCAAAAGACATAAAGATTTCACCTTTCCTTGGATTTTTATCTCATCTTATATTAAAGAAATTATAATTGCAGTTTAAATTATAAAAAATACATTCTAGTTTCAGTGAAGTACCACTGAAATTATTAAACTCATTCGTGTTAAAGCAGAGAACAATTTGTTCAGCACAATCTGGTGCAAAGAAAAGTATCTTGTGACTTAAAGGGGTCAAAAGAGTTTCCCCTCTGTCTACAAGAAGCTTATTGTAGGACCTTAGAGATAGTTGAAAAAGTTAGATATATTAAATCTACCCATCTGAAGGTTAAATTAAGAGAATGAAACATGTTAAGTGATGCTATTAATGCATGACTTCACATACAGTCTTCCTAAAGCATTAATGTGTGATCACGTAGTTACATATGCCTTCATATCCGTTTAGCTGCTACATCTGTTATATGCAGCAGAATTTGTAGAAAATGGAACCTACATGTTTGAAATAATGCATAAATATAATAAACGGATATCTTTTCTCCTGTGTCTAATCCTGGAGGCTAGAGGTGCGATATTTTGGGTTGCTCTCTTTATTCTCTCCCTCCATCTCCCAGCAGTTCAGGGGGACAGGGAATAAGGGCTGTGGTCGGTTCATCACATGTTGTTTCTGTCACTCCCTCCTCAGGGGAAGGACTCCTCACACTAATCCCCCACTCCAGCAGGGGTCCCTTTCGTGCAGTTCAATCCTTCAGGAACAGACTGTTCCAGTGCGGGTCCTCTGTGAGGTCACAAATCCTGCCAGCAAATCTGCCCAGTCTGGGCTCCTCTCTCCATGGGGCCACAAGTCCTGCCAGGAGCCTCCTCCAGTGTGGGGTTCCCATGGGATCACAGCTTCCTTCAGGCATCCACCTGCTGTGTCATAGAGTCCTTCTCAGGCTGCAGATGGATCTCTGCTCTCCCATGGATTTCCATGGGCTGCAGAGGGACACCGTTCCTCACCAGGGTCTTCACCAGGGGCTGAAGGGGAGTCTCAGCTCTGGCTTCTCCTCCCCCTTCTCTTTCACTGACGATGGTGTCAGGTGTAGGGCTGGTGTAGGGCTGCTCCTCTTGCATATTTTCACCCCTCTGTCCCGGCTGCTGCTGTCTAGTGGTTTTTTCCCTTCTTAAATCTGTCATCCCAGAGGCTCTAGCACTGTTGCTGACGGACTCAGCTTTGGACAGTGGAGGATCTTCCTTGGAGCTGGCTGGCATTTACTCCATCTGACATACGGGAATCTTCTGGTAGCTTCTCACGGACAACACCTTTTTACGCCAAGAAAAAACCCAATACACGTTCTTGTTTTCAGAATAGAGGAGGATGAGGTTAAGTGGGCTAACAGTCTGTATCTCTGAGTAGGGCTCAGAAAGCTCTTCATTTGCTTTGAGTGATGTGTTTCTGATTTTATAGGTAAGGATATCGCGCAGTTGGTTTTTTTCCATTCTGTTCTTCGTAGATAGGAGAGGTCTTTAAAGCTTCAGAAGTTGACACTGACATAGATGATAGCACACCTTGTTGTCTTTTGCTTATATCTGAAAATAGACCTTCTTTAATCCACCAACACACTAATCTTTTCTCTTTTTTTTCTCTTTTTTAATTTGGGGGAGTGCGCATGACAGCAGTTTAATCTTCAGCAGAGTAACATTCAGCAGATGGATTAGAAGTCTTATCTTGCTAAAACCAGCAACATCAGAAATCAATATATGAGTGATTTCCTGAAGTAATATTTCAAGGCAGGACACAGTTTTCATAAGTTTATAGAAATGATCCTAACTCTTGAAGATGTATCTGTGAGGTGATTTGGAGAAATTAATACAGTTCAGGCTTACATGAAGTCATGAGGGGTGAAAATTTCAGCCCAGGCACCTCTGCAAATAGCCTTTTGCTTACAAACTTTGACAGCCATAACTAGATTTCATTTTGACAAATCGGCTGTTTTCTTTTTTGCTTTCTTTAATTCTACATCAGGCACAATGAATTAAATGCAAATAACACCTTCTTCAATCATCAGGGTGTTCTAGATGGAAGAGATACATTTACATTTGCATGGGTAAATAACAGCTTCTCTTCTGTACCAAATTTCCATTAAATACTAAAATGTCTTTTGTAGACAAGCTTAGGTCCCTTGCATGTAGGGAGCCCAGCTCCTGAAAGTACTTAACAGAACGAGAGTGCATATGTAGGGAAGCTGAGACACAAAAGCTCAGTCAGCACTCAGTGAATGTTCTTTGGTATGGCTGAGCCTGACCTTTGTCTGTTGTAGTTCCACTGATGTCAAGGGAACTTTAAGAATTTATACAGGGTGAGAATTTCAGTCATGTATTTATTAAGCCTTTCTTCTACTGTAAAAATAACTAGGCACCCAACAGAGGTAAATCAATGTAGTTTCACTAAAATCTATGGAGACATGATGATTTTAAGAAGCAAAGACCTGGTCCTCATACCTCTTACAAATGAATGCTCTCTTTTTGTTGCTATTTTCTTCATCTATTTATGAAATTTTTATATTTCAAATTTGCTTTTCTCTCTTTGTCTTTCTGCAGTAACAGTTTCAAAATGTGAGCATCTCCACCCTCTCTGACTGTCACCACTACAGCACCGCTAAGGCCACCAACTTCCAGGCTGGAGATTTCTTCCATTGCTTCCTGGGGACACTTTCCACCATTGCCACAGAGCTGCTGACAGCACTGCTGACGGTTCCTGAGCATGACTGTGTTGTAAACACAACATCAGATCTGGCATGAACTGCCTGGTGAGGTCTTCTACGTTTGACAGGTGTAGCAGAGGACTCCCAGTCAAGGGAGTACATGGCAAAAAAGTCTTTGAAGCCTTACTAGAATTTGCAAACTACTACAAAGCCCTGCACTGAAACTGTAAAGATGTGTTAATCACCACAGACCTCCTAAGGCACTGATAGTTAGCCTGCAAGGTTGTATTCAAAAAAGTCTCGGTATCTTTGGGTTGGTTTGTGAAGTGCCTCATCTTTATGGGGCTGTTTGCAGCCATTTTCTTAACAATCTGGACAGCTCCATCTTTAGGACACAGAGCGGATGGAGAATATGCCAAAGGGCTAAAGAGTTTCTGCTTTTTGATTTTGCAACCTAAGGATCGCTTTACTTTATCTTGCAGGTGCTCTTCACTTCAGAGTCTAAGCTCTAGAGGAAAGGGACAGAGAAGACATGGCTCTTCCCAGGGTTTCTGCTGAGCTTCTCGTTCACGTTCTCTCTCCTTTGTGAAGGCACAGGCACAGATCCTGACTGTGAGTGTGCTGGTGTGGCAGAACTAGGTGTCTCTGGGAGTCAACTGCCGCTGCCTAGAGCAGAGACTTCCAGTAAGTTATGTGGTGACAGAAAGCAGCGCTCTTGAAAAGCTGAACCCTAGCTACTGACCCCTTCCAGGCTCTGTTGGCAGTGGTAAAGCCATGGATGAAGAACTAGGCATCGAGGACCTGGAAGAAAACACTGGATCCAGAGATATTTGAGACAGTGTCTGTCTTCTTTTGTTTGGACCTCATTGATAGAGATGACTGCATCCCACCAAAGCCCTCAGTCCTGATTTTGCTCTGATGATGTTCCTGCTCTGTGTTTGTGTCTGAAGAAAACTCACGTTCTCCTTTGTAACGTGATTCCCAATGCTCTGAATTTGCTGAAGGGGCTGCTTTACTGAAACTAATATTTATTTTGCTTCTAAGTCTCAAAACACACTGTGATGAAGAGGGTGCAGATGCATAGATAATTGAACTGAAAAGTTGTGTGCCGTGGCTTGTACAGTCTGCTGTGCTAGTGAGAGAACAGCAAACAGATTTTACATTTGCCTCTGTCTGTTGTCAATTTGCATATGGTTGTAAGTGAACAAACTCAAGGGTATTAAATTTTAAAGGTGCAGAATGAGCAAAGAAAAATATTGATCAATAGGAGTGCTAACTTTATATTTTTTTCACGTTTCTATGAATCTAGTCTCTGTGAACAGAAAATGAAGAATATGTATTGCCATAAAAAGTACCTTTAACATAAGCAACTGTCACAGCAGCATACAACTCGAGATCTTCCTGACCTTGCAGGTTTATACAAGCTGTTGGGAATTGAGTTGTTCTGGCTCTATCTCCTAAGAGTGCCTGTGGCATGAACATGATATGTACACAGCAACTTTATATGTATCAGAAATAGAAATATCAGGAACGTCTGCAAACACAGACTGTTCTGGAACACTTTCCTTCTACCAGCTGCTGAGCATTTAGTACAGATGGAGTCTGTCTTTGCTTTTATTAAATCCTATGCAAAGCTCTCAGCAGGCATTATGCAGTAGATTGTTCTCCTTAAAGAGTAGGGAAATTCTTGTTTACTATAAGAAACCTCAACGTTGAAATGTTTGTTTACAGTTAGACCGGGTATTTAGAGGTCTCTTTTATGCTATGGTAGGTATTTATTTCACACATCTTCAGGAAGTATCTATATCTCAGAGATGTTGATCCTCAACTAAAGCGTTATCTACTGAAAAGCTCTGAAGCAATCTAGCTTATCATAATTGCTGCATGAAGTGAGGTAGGTGGGTGTGCCCACCTCAGTACAAGGCAGATTTAAGCAGTGAACTGTTTATAAATCAATAGCTCTTCAGAAGGGCAATCTTTTGTAATAAAGAAGAAATCTTTTTTTTCCCCTACAGGTATTTCAACAGTATTTCACATGGAAAATGCCAAAATCTCAGTTTTTTTGTCACACTTTAAGGATTGTAGATGCCTATAAAACAAACATAAGTGGCATAAGAATTTGAGAGTCCTAAGCAGCAAGTTGACTCTGGTAGTAAAATCCAAAAGAATGATTACATATGTAGCTGTGCAATTTAAATGCCTAAATCTAACAGAGCAATAAAAGGATGTCATGGAAACTGGGCTGTAGTGGCTAAGCTGAAAGCAACGTACTGAACTAGAGGCTTACACACAGGCTCAAAAGGGCTCAGAAGATCCAATCATCCACCTGATAGCTGTGAGTGAGCATTGTACTTTGAGGTCAGTACTGGACCTCATACTGTACCTCATACATCTTCATTGATGACCAGGTTGATGAGGAGGAGTGCAACATCAGCAAATTTGTAGGTGGTTCTAAACTAGAGAGAGATTTACTGACACAGAAAATAGCTCCAGTTTGAAGGTGCCTTCATAAGCCTGAGGACAGCTGACAGCAGCGCCAGGAAAGACGGCATGGAGAAATGCAGAACTCAGCACCTGGAGCAGAAAGCCTGCACCGTGTGGTGGTATAGACCAGGGAGCAAGTGACTGAACATCATTTAAAACTTCCATCACCTGGATATGCTGCCATCATGGGACAGCTGAACACCCAGGTGCTCTGTCCACATGAATCTTGCTATAGTCACACATTTTGCCTGTTGAGGTTCTGGTACAATTAGCCTAACTCATGCAGACAGGGTACTGAGCTGATTCAACCAGCGTTGTGGGGAGAAAAAGTTATCCTTTTAATATTTTTTTTCAGTAGTATAACACGTTTTGTTTTGTTTAAAGGTATAGTGAATGGTCTACATAAAAATTCAGGACCTGTCTGGCTTCCTCAATATGTCCCGTTTATATCCATGGATTCTAGGCCCCAGTAGATCCCAGCAAGACTCATTATATTAGTCTTGAAGTGGAATAAGTTGGTAAGTAGAAATTCTTTTGTTATCAAACCATGGTAGACTTATCTGTTGTCTGTGACACAGAAAAATAGCCACAAAAAGGGCTGAGTTGGCATACTGCTGTGTACTGAAAATTCTAAAGTGTCCAAAACTGCCTCTGATTCAACTTCAGCATTCAGGATTTTATCCTAGTATCAAAGATTGCTACTAGAAAAGCTCAGTTGCTCACTACTTTTTTTTTTTCTCAATGCATTTTTATTTTAGTGGAATTCTGTGCTAAGGTTAGAACCAAGTATTGTGTCATAATAAGTCAAATTTGCATTAGGAATTATTTTGAGCAATCTCACTGAAGAAATAATCTCCTTTGGTCATGTAGCTATGTACTTGCTGTCAATTGTTTTCCATGGTGTATAGTTTGAATGACTCATATTAGCAATAAATAGCTCCAGGTGAACACAATAATATTCTCATTCCTATCTACTCTTTTTTTACTCTCTCATAATTCCTGGAATATTAATTCTTAATGTTTACATGTTATACTAATGAATCTGAGGTTTTATAGTATAGTCACATGCGTCTTTCAGCGTTTTTATTTCTCAAAATGTTTCAAAAATAGGAGAAATTTAAATACATTTCCGTAATGATATAGATATATACACACTTACACTTATTACAAAATATGTTGTTCATTAGAACACACATTAGAAATACAATTAAAAAAAAAACCAGCTAGAATCTTACACACTTCAAAGTACAACAAGAATTTTCCAGTCTCTTTTTGATAACTGCAGCTATAATGTAATACAGCAGCAGAAAAATAAATTACACACAGAAAATCCATTTCCATGCTAATGGAGTGTGTTGTATAAGACTGTTAGCATGCTTTAAGAGAGCGAATTGTTGTTATTTAAGAAACTCACTTCTTAGAATAAAGGTGTACATTAAAATTGCCGTATGAAAGATTCTAGTCAGCTAAAAAAATCTATTGCTTCTTAATGAAAGCATTTATTTCTAAGTAGAAAATGCCAGTGAGAGCAATGACTGGATAAAAAGCAGTGAAGAACTGTAAGGTCTGGGATTTACCATTTCAATGTCCTTTAACTGGTTTCACAATAATGGTTTAAAAATGAATAATGTAAGATCAGGAAGTTCTGTGGTTGTCGACTGACAAAGGTTTCTTCCAGTTTTCAGCTTGTACAAATGAAATTCCTCCTGAAAAGCCTTTAAGTGGAAAAAAAAAAAAAAAGAAAAAAAGAAAAACCAAAACTGCAGAGAATTTAGCTGATAACTGTCATACTCAAAGCTGAACAAAGAAGGAAGTGCTCTGTGTGTGTACATGTGCATTTGCATGCGTATTTGACTGACTGAGACTGAGAAAGAGAAGGAAATTGTGTGTATACACTAGCAATTCTTTGCTTGCATTTTTTCATGTTGCATAAAAAGATTAGCAGACTTCAAAGCAGACAGGTAAATGACACAGTCACGGCTGCCTGTTGATAAGTTCTGCCCTCCAGTAGTTCTGCTCAATCAGTCCTTCTGCACTATGGTATACAGTCTATAATATTTTTTTTTATTAGAAGAGAGAGAACACTGATGTCTGTAAAAGCCAAAGTGGAAGAGGGCTGAAAAGTGCAACAGCAGAGTGATTTCTTCCACATGCAAGCTGGTAATTTGCTTTGCTGGAGGTGTTGTTCGCCACCATTTTTATTGCAATCATTTAGGGAGATAAATGTCTGCTCCAAAAAATGTTCAAAGAGAGCAAAGCTGTAAAAAATTTGAGAATGTTTCCATTAGAAGTGCTTACAAAACTGTTTTTAAAATCTATGTTTTATCTTTCACACACAGTACTAGCAACTGCATATATTTGTAGAGCATATTTTTTTCCTTGTAGTTTGAGTGTTATGAAATCCAGAAGATCCAGTGCAACTTGCTGCTCTGTTTGATTTTTAGCAATGGCTAGACTCAAAGTTTCCACCTAAATAGTGAGTAGATGAAACGTATTTGTACACATCATGTCTGTTGCAGTTCTGCTTCACATGTGAATATTAAATACCTTTTGGAGAAGGTGGGAAGGCTTTCTCTTTTGGCTGAATCCCCTAATAATGTTTACTTTGTAAATGAATGAGTTTCCTTCAGCCCATAATGTATTTTTAGTTACCCGATTAGGCCCTACAGGCTTAAAAGAGGAAGAAATTAAAAAATCTAGGCCCATGGAAGGACATTTCAAGTAAGCTAGATATCTAACCAGTAAATGATAAATAGGTGAATGGGCAACAGCAGAAATGACATAGAGTCAACAAAGGAATGTAGGCAATCATCAAGTCATTATATGCAAAAGATATTTTGTCAAGGCCTTGAATATTGGTCTTAGAGAGGACAAGTGTTTAGGCTTGTGAGTTTTCTGTGTAAATCCAGCTTGCTTGTGAGTTAGAGAGTATCTGTCCATGCTGGTTTCCCTCAGTTCTCATTTCAATCTCATGGGTGAAACTGTGGGGTTTTTTTCCAGTCACTGGATATGTTCTAGTCTGTTCTAGTCTGTAATCCTCTTACTGGATACTCCTGATAGCCACTTGAAAGTCTGAATATCCCACAGAAGATAAAAAAATATACACAGTGTGGTGTCTCCCTGGGAGATGTCCAACATACCCGCTCTTCTCACCTAGAGAGCTTCGATTAGTTTCTCCTTATATTGGCTGCAACAGCCACATTAGACCATTGTGAGTATGTCTGTACTCGGCAGAAGGATGGATTTATGCCGCATTACAGTGACTATGCATAGACATTGAGTTTAGTGAAGGAATTGGCTGTCCCTAAAAGCAATATTCCATTTTCACGTTTCTCAGACACCCACAAAATGGTGTGGCAACAAGTGGCAGGAGAACAGATGCACCAGTGAAAAGAGTTTAGTGTGTGTTTTTAGGATGGGACTTTCTTTCAACAGCCAGATTTGAAGCTGGTTAAAGTGATCTGATGTACTATTAGAAGACTCTAAAACTGGACTGGAGCTGCCAGTTTTTTTTTCTGAACTGAAAACTTAGGAACCTATTGTCTATTTTAATCTAGTGTTTAAGACTTGCTAAAAGGTTGTGGGATCAAATTCTAATTCCAAATCTCTTTAGTCAGAAGTTTTGAGCTTGAGTTTTTCCCAAATTACTTCTCCAAACATTGGGTAAATAGTTATGTATGAAAATTTGTCTTCTGCTTTTGTTTTGCTCGAGGAAAAAGGGAATAAGAGTAATTGGCTTGGGCTGCTTTTATACCAAAGGGTAGCAAATGTGAGGAGCTAGTGCCAATGGAACTGGCTGCTGAAGTTGAAACAATATATGCATATGAAGGCAATGTGGCACCTGAGCTACTTAAAAGCAGGGTTTTCAAGTTTTCATTGGCTGCTGCTTTTTTTAATGAAGCTCTTGAGACCAAAGCCATTATGTCTGCATAGCATTGCTCTCCACCATATATTTGTACCAGCCTAACTTGAACTAGCTCAAGGGTATTTACACCATATTTTACTTCATGGAGTAAACACCCTATTTGATTCCTCTCTCACAGCTGTGAAGCCTTACTAGAGGGGATATTTTATTCTTTGGCTTGGAGTTAGAAATCCTAGACCTAACTTTCTTCTTGGCATCTCCTGCTGTCATGTAGCAGCATAGAAGAAGTGGAAGTAGGGTGAGATAACTCAGATATGTAGAGATACTCTGCAAGTGAAAAGGGATGGAGTTAAGAAAGCCAAAGCTCATCTAGAGTTGAATATGGTGAGAGTCATGAAGAGAAATGAGAAGGGCTTCTCCAGGCACGTAAGAAGAAAATGAAGACTAGGGGAAATGAGATCACAGTGCTGATAGGATTGGGTGACAAAGGACATGGAAAAGGCTGAGGTTCTCAGTGCTTTTGTCTACTCTTACTAGAATGATTTGTGTTCAGGAACCACAGACCTCTAAGACTAGATGGAAGGCCTGGAGAAAGGAAAACTTACCTGTGGTATGGGAAGGCTCAGGCTGTGGAATGTTTAAAGAAACTGGACATGTACAAGTTCATGGAACCTGATTCTTACGAGAATACAGTTTTGGCAGTCTTTTCTGAATTCACAAGTGTTACTAAATATGATATAATAAGATACACATTTTCCTTTTCTTGCAGTAGCTACCTCATTTGAAGAGAACTCCTAGCCTTCTTCTTATAATTCTGTACACATTTACACAGTCTGACCTGGTAGTCAATTGACATCTGATAAGCAAAGAATAAAGAGAACCGCATTCACTATTATTTGTAATCTTAAAAATTTGTTGTGCATTAGATTTATTTCCTCTTTTTATCTTCACTTCTTTCTGGCCAACCTTTGAAATTGGTAACAGTTCCTGAGTATTAAATCTGTTTGCTAAAACACATTGTCTGAGGCTGTTGTTACTGTTTAGGCTAGTGGAAAAAATTCTGATAAATGATTGTTCACTGTTTCTTGTTTATAAAATGCTAGCAATGTTAATTATTCTACTCCTAGAAATTTTACATATGAATTATGCTAGCAATAGAGTGAACTTTTTGTTATTACTTGATATCTTGTTTGCTGATGTGAAAATGGTTGTCATCTAAATTGGACATCCTGAGGTATTTTCCTGATCCAATGGGATATTGTTTTATAGAAATAACATACACACTGTCTACTCTCTCTCTACAATTAAATGGACCTATATTTTATTTGTGTTTTCCCCCTTGCTAAGCTACGTAGTGTTACAGAAGCTTTAGAAAGACAAGGATATAAACAAAACACATTGTGATGATAATAATCTACCCAAAATTTTTTGTCACATTCTTTTTGAAAGTCAAAGTAACATTAACATTGTGAACGGTCATCTAATTAATGCTGATTTCTTTCAGCTTTCATTGAGATCTATCCTCTCAAATTAGACTTTATTGTCTTCTTGTTCTTTGCTGATTTTCACGTAGCTTCCAGTGAAAAGACCCAATCTTTCAAAAGATTGTTTAGCAGCTTCCATATTGTTGAATGAAGCTGTCAATTCCAATGTTAATATCCCCAGAAACGTCTTGTGTTTTGCCCCAAAATTCTTGTGAAAATGCCCTTCCTAGTTAATTTACTCCAATGGAGTGTGTCATACAAATGTATTGAAATAACTCATAAGTGTTATAAAATATGCTACCCAAATTGCAAAAGTCAGAAAATCTTTTTATCTTTATAAGGTGTTTTTGCAGCTTCTTTGGGGAAAAATATTATGTTTCATCACTGTCATTTATCAATCCTAAAGTAGTACACCTCTCTTGCGTGAAGTTGATGCCCTCTACAGTTTATTCTGTAGTAGACTTACAGAAATTTGTATCAGGTGTACAACAAATTTATTTTCTTTTTTGTTTGGTTGGGTTCTTTTGTGGAGCTTTTCCCTCTATAAATTTAATATATTTATGCATTAAATGATCTGCTGAATAATGTATATTTATTCAGATACATATGGAAAAACCTTCTCATCAGTAATGGATAGAAAATTTTGGAAGATCATTACACACAGTTTTGCAAGTCGCAAAACATGAGAAAATTGCATTCATTTTTTTGAGGAGCAGGCAGTTCTTGGATGAATGGTGAAGTTACTGTTTCTAAACTTGCAACAGAATTGTATCTGCATAAGTTTAAAGCTAGTTGGTAAAAATGATGGCATTAATTGCCGCTTATTGTTATCTAAGCAGATGATGGATTCAATGCTGATCATTATAAAATTACTTGAAAAAATACTGCTACTTCCATTACATTTCGGAATTACCATACTTCTGAGATTTTTCCTAAAGTGATTCAGTGTTACGTAATGGCACACTTAACACTATTATTTGAAACACTAGTGAAAAGAAAAGTCCTCCCATACCACAAAACAAAACTCATCATGGTTTTTTTTTTAACCTAAGAAAGACAGAGCAACAATATTTGCTTGTGTTTTTAGTATAATGTCTATCACTCTTAATGTGTTTTCAAAAACTTACTGCATTTTAAACCTTTATTGAACGTCATAGAATCATAGGATTATAGACAAGCCTGGATTGGAAGAGACCTCAAAAGACCATCTGGTCCAACATTTTGTTGGGAAAAGGAGCTTAGATAAGATTATCTACCACCCTGCTCAATCACATCCTGAAAACCCCCAGTGATGGGGACTCTACCATGTGCTGGGGGAGGCTGTTCCAGGGAATGGTTGTTCTTACTGTAAAAAATGTCTTCCTTATACTGAGATGAACGCTCTCCTGGTACTCCATCAGCCTTTGTTTTCTCCATGTAGGTCTTGTAAAGGGAGAACCTCTGTCCTCTTTCTAACTGTTCTTTAAGGACTGGAAAACTGTGATAAGGTTCCCCAAGCCTTCTCTTCTCCTGACAAAAGAGACCTTACTTTTTCAGGCTTTCTTCACGTAGCAGGTTCTCCAGCCCTTCAGACTTCTATTGCACTTAGAAATTTTGACATATACTTATGGATTAAAATGGTTAATAAATGGGAAATTTGGGTTAAAGCCCAGCAATCAGAGTGGAGGCTGTTGAACATGAGCACAGCCTTGACATAGATCTCAATTGAAACTGAAGGGGTGTAGCAGTGGCAATAAGATCACTTTGCATGATTTCCCTTTTCACATGATAGTCATGGATAATTTGAATAAAGTAAATGTATGAAATGGAGAGGGTTAGGACAACATCAACAAAGAGCACTTAATCAGATAGACACAAATAAGAGAATAATTTAAAGAAAAAGCTATTCCTGATACTACTTCTGCTGTAGTAATTTCGATCTAATTTAAAGAGGTCCCTTGTATATTGTCTTTTTCCTTTACCCAATATAGTGTTTGCAGTCATCCGAAGGGTGCTGAAAACTCATTCTACCTGGAGCTAAAATGGTTAAAGCTGGCCATGGAATGTTATTTGTGAGAACTCTTAGGATCTTTTCCTGACTTTTACCAATGCCTCTTTCTGATGGATTTATTATGTGCAGCATGAAAAGATGCACAGGTAGGTGAGTAAGTCAAGCTGGCTTTTAGAAATTTTTATCCTAGCTGTAAATGCTGAACACACAAGGTTCTCAGGGCTTGTTTCCTCACCTGCTTTCTTTTTCTTTACTGTAGCATCCTATGCAGCATCTCCTTTGAATACAAAGAGAGATTGTCACCAGAAAAAAAAAATTACTCTTGCATATTTTATTTATCTATTTATTATAAGTCTTTCTTTAGTAAGGCCTCTGAAGTAGATTTATTTTCTCTGCTACCTGGATGCTGTTGTCGATGATGTGTGTTATGACTGTCTTCATCTTGCCAAGCTCTATTATGTTATGTCATTTTCACTAACACATCTGAAATCTAATACATTTTAGTCTATCATAAATGATGTTTTCATGGCATGTTTAATGCTTTCATGGTTCTCCCAGATGGAAATGGAGTTTTGGAGCTTAAAAATAATTCAGTATTTAAAATATTGAGAAAAAGGAATTTATTCTTGGGGAACAAAGAAAACTTGGATTTCATAAATCTGATTAAATCTTCACATGACTGATGTGTTAACTTCAAAGCATCATTTCAGGTTGATCAAGGTGTTGAGCTGGTAGACAGCAGTTTTGCCTTCCAAGGCTTTATATGGCTATTTCCTTGAATTAATATTCTCCCATGTCCATTCAGATCACTTAGATGCTTTTACTTAAATGGAAAGAAAATTTTGGGGATCACCTCAGTCAAGCACAATCCTGCTCCTTGACAGAAGGATGTGAAACTGCAAGTATCAATGCTGCCAATGGAATAAAATTAATTGTTCTGAGTTCACTCAAAATTATTAACGATAAATAAGTATTCGACAGGTCATGCCCTTAAGGAACTCCAAAGGTTTAATGATTTCATTTGTATTGCGAGCATTTCAGGTCAGTCTGGGTAGCAGCTAAGCACACAGACTTTTCTGCCACTTTTGTCTACATAACCTAGCGTAATGTAAGATCCATGATTGCCAAGCCTGCTCGAGGGCTTCAGAGAGCTGACTGTTCCTCAGCTTGGAAGCTCCGTAGGCAGAAATCATCACAGTATATGCATGTGAGATTCAAACTACTGAACCCCTTTTGTGCTTATTTAATTGAATTCTGTGTCTTTTGCATCACAGGACATGACAATTTCTGTTCAATGGTGATATGCAAAACTAGGAAAATGCAACAGAGATCCGTTTTTGCCTTTTTTTGAGTACATCCTCCCTCTGGCAAGATCAGAAAGACAGACCTTACACACAGCCTTTCTCATAATGTTTTCCCGTCCCATTCTCCACTCCCAGAGATGAAAAGGCTATGTGAAAGCAATTTTAGTAACATTCTTGTGTATGAGATGAGGTTCTTCTGTAGATCTACATGACTCACAGAAGAATGGCTTGATTCAACGCAGGGACTAGGCAGAAATGTTTGTTATGTCCTTTATTATTCAAAGTGATTAAAACTGTAATTAGAAATGGCTTTGAACAGGCCTAACAGGGACAATCAACTAACCTCCCTTCCAATGAGGCCATATCTTTCTGCTGGTATATCTGGCTTCTGCAGTGTCACAGCTTCCCCTCAACACAAGCTGGGAGAGCCAGATCTGCTTGCCTCAGGTTGCTCTTCTCCCTAATGTAGTTAGAAAGGTTCAAGTTGTACCGATTTACAATGACACTCATTGGCTTAGACAAGGACAGGCTTTGATTATTCATCTTTTCCTTATCCTTGCCAAGGCAAAGGAGGAGCAGATGTCAATTTTCCAAAAATCTCCCATTTTCGTGCATGTAAGATTTTTTAAAGAAGGAAATAGTCCAAAGGTAAGTTAGGCTGCCTTTTATTTTGCACTTTATACATTTAATTTAAAACTTTGCTATGTCTTCTTCTGAAAATACAGGACATGATTTGATGCTCCCTCATACGATTCTTCTTTAGGAATTAATCCTTCTCGTAAAGGGACAAAAACTGAAAGAATGACTTCTTTACCATCTCTCAGACAGCTTCTGTGTTTTCAAACCTCTTTTGTTAACCATGGAAAACATTGTGTAGTGTCAGACAGAACTCAAAATTGGATTTTTAGGCTTGGGATGTTTTCTCTGTGTTGTCATTTCTAGACTCTTTCGGTTATAATCTAGCAGGTAACCTTATTTTTATAAGCTACAGGTACACCATTTAAGAAGCGTTCTTTACAATAGAAAATTCGTACTTCACAACTTCATAAACATTTTTCTTGTCAAAGAAACAGATTAAAACTGATAAATGGTCTATTTAGCCTGGTAATATACCAAAAAACACCTTCTTCAAAATTAACTGATTTTTTACTGTGCAGTTATGCAAATCCATAGGAAATTCATCAGGACCTTACACAAGACAAGGTTTTAACCAAGGCTTGCTAAACCCTTGTGAAACTTCCTATGCCTTTAGTGGTCATCCTCTCCAAATCCTGAGACATGACTTCTACAAATGGTCACCCTGAACTGTTTTTTCCTTCACTTCAATTTCCCACCCCCAGCTTTAAGCTTGTTTTATTGACGGAGGCCCTTTCTCATAGAGCTCAATTTTGTGAAAAGGCAGTAGCGATCATTTGAACTTTTTGCTGGGGAGCTTGGAGTCCAGGAACCAACCAAATTTGCGAAAGCCTTTGACCATTTCTGCTACTTAATTCACCAAATCCATCTGGAAGAAGTACATTAAAAGGTACAGAGGATTTGCTCTGTTTTGGAGTGCACTGTACCTTTCATGTCTGCAGTGTGGCGTTTAGTTGACAGGTTTAATTGTTCCCAGATTCAGCAATCCTCATTAGTTTTCGTTCCGTGCTGTGTCTTTTATGGATGGTAGATTATTTGACATGACTTGCTATTGCAGAAATAGTTATTTCCAAGCTGCTGCTGAGAGACTGCAAATTATTTTCATCTAACACTCACAACTTTATACTTTCAAATTCTTGTACCCAATCCTAATGAACCTGGCTTAAAAAGGGAAATTTAGGCAAGTACTATCTCCTCATTGTAATTTCACAAAGATTATCTTAAACAAATGGGAGTTTGTTTGTTTGCTTGAGACTGGCACAGCGCAGATGCCAGGGAATGCCCAAATGCTCATTGATTACATTAATGGTTTTAGTCACGGATGGTGTAATTCTCCCCTATGACAGTTCCTAACATAGAAATACAAAAGGGTTGGTTGCTGAATTGCTTACATTGGATGTTAAAATATTTTGCTGTTAGACCAGGTGAATTTCAGCATTCTGGGAACGATGCTCTTCCTTTCTCTGATAGCCAGAGGAACCAGTAAGTATCTTTGTGGTATAATAATAAATAGCAACAATTATTATGCTACAACAGTAGCTTACCTATAAACTGAGTTAAGCTTGCTTTATGTTGTGTTTATGTTCGTATCATTCACAGTACTACATTCAAATGCCCTTTAAGGTTTGAGATTTATTTTTATTTATTTGTTTATTTACTTTTTAACATATATCCAGTACTAACGTGTGTCCTGCCTCATGTTTCTACACTATTTTTAGAATTGTATATTCTCTTTATAAAAGAACTTTCTATAGAGAGGTGAAAATTGCAGCTAACACAAGCTAACAAAGCTGATGTCTTGGCTGCCTTTCATTCTAAATTCCTTCTTCCAAGTTGCATTAGCTACTCTTTATTTGAGCAATTTCAGCAGTTATCTTGAATTTTCTGTGACTATTGCCCGACTTGATGGGGCAAGAACTGATTAGTAAAAATGGCGTCATAGGAATATGGTCTTTATTAAGAGCTCATTTAGTCTTGTCCACCAGATCTTCGTGTTTCCAGAACAACTTATTCTTAATTCCTAAAACTTACTGTTTGAGTTATAACCCCTGATTTTACTCTGGCTTTTGATTTGCCTTTACTCTGCAGATGTACTTGATTTCATTTCTACTGCCCTGATTTCTAGTTATACACCCAGGATTAATCTTTCATCATTGCTTTGTGTGAGTGGTTGTGTAGCTATCTTGAAGGACACATAGTGCCTACAAATTTCCATTTTCTTCTGTTGTGGATGTCTAAACCAAATACTTGAAAAATATGCCTGAAGTTTCCTGGTTGGTTCTCAACTTAAAATCCATGAAGATTTTTCAGGAATGAGTGTTCACTAAATGTAGATTGGAAACATCGTCCTGCCTGTAAAAATAATGTCTGCCTCAGTTGTTTCAGCACCAAGTTGTGATTTAATGATATTGGAGAGTTTTATGATGTCTGAACAGTTGTGCATTTCATGCTGTTCAAAATACATGTTCAACAAATTCATGGCCTGTAGTTATGACTTTTGGCTTGCTCTGTGCATATTGGTTTACATTAAGTATGAAATGTTTGCTCAGCTAAGTGTCAGCTCCTACAACACTGATTAGGTCTATCTTGCATTCCCAGCTCATCCACAAATCAGCTGGCGGTAGGTAATAACTGCCGCTAGCCTTGGATCCTGAACTCTAGAGTATGCATTGTTTTAATGGATGGAACAGCTCACATCAAAGTATTTTTGGGTTGTTTGGGGCCTTCTAGAGAGATGTACAGCTACTGTATCACATGGATTAAGCTTGTCTGCTGTGCTGCAGAACTGCTGTCTGGAAAGCATCTGGATTTTGGTCTGCAGTGTGCTGTCTGCTCAAAGCACTTTTCTCTGGCTTACCTTCTCATTGTATCACTGTGGGCTGAGCTGGAAAATTCAGAAGTGGCTTTTTCTTGATGCTTTTTTATATGATGGATGTGTAGACTGTGGAAAAGTAGTTTACCATTCCCATAAATTGTTAAATCTTATTTAGTTGTTATGACGTGTCTCAGCTTTCAGCCTTTACGTTTCCCTAGGTGCCAGTATAACCAACACGGAATAGTTCAAGTGTCTTCAGTTTCAGCTTGCCAGCATGCAGCCATTGCTGGAACATGCTTGGTTGCCAGTTCAAGTTAGTGCTGTGGTTCTGGATTGCTTTTTCCTTTACCTCTATTTCTATGACAACAAAAAATGCCATCAGAAATTTTATTCCTGGTTGATCCTTACCTCCTAACAACCCCATTTTTGGCCACAAATTCTTCTGACTCTAACATTTGAAAAGACCTTGGAATTTGAAGTCATTAATGCCTTTGCTCTGAATAAATGTGGTCTGATTTTCTCAGCTATTGTTAGTGCATAGTGAAAATGCATCACAGCTAGACTCCAGTACATCTTTGATCTTGTATTACAGTTACAGTTGAGTAGCTTGCAGTCTTCTGCAATGTATCTCATAGGAAGTCTTAGATTTTCATAACACTCTCCTGACATTCACTTCTCTGCATCTCTGGTGATGACAGATACTGCTGCTTTTAAATCTTTCATCATAACATAGCAGAAGAATTGTTTTCAGACAGTATTCGGTGATAAACTAATGCAGCTGCACACCGTGTTGGCAAACCTTGAGTGTTGGTCTGGAGATTAATTCATTGGTAATACCAGAGGAGAGAAGACACAATTTCTGGCATGACATATAATCTGCACTTGAAGATTCCATCAACCACTTTGAGCCTGCTTTAGCTGCTTCTGTGAACTTCAGTTAACCATAGGGCTGAGTCAAAGTCAGGCAGAAAAAACAACTGTAACTTTTTCAGAGGATTCCAAACTTTATAGGCTCCTTCAGAAAAAATGCCCTGACATTAGTTTTCATACTTTTTCACATTAGTTTTCATAACTAGTTTCACTTTCAGGCAGCCTGAACTCGGTGTGAGTTCGGGTTGCTGACAAGAGCGTTTTGACTGTACAGATCCATGTTTATTGCGAAGGGATAGCCAAAGTTTTGTAGTGTACCTTCACCGAGATGTCATTTGTATGCTATTGGTGGCTTTGCCCTTGCCACTGCATGCTATAGTCAAATATTTCTCTGTGGCTAAATCAATTTTTTTCAATAATTTATCAATTTGGATATTGACTATTTCTTTTAAAAAAGAAAATTAATTTTGGAAGAGAAAATTTGCTCTACATAAAAGACTGTCTTTGAAAAAATAATGTTGCACAATTTAAAAGTAACAGGATGAGTCTTTAATTCCTGGTTTTATTTGATTCCTGGAGTGTCAGGAAGACTGTCAGTGAAAATTTTCTAAAAGTTCATTATAACGTACTGTGAACTTTGAAGTATTGTATATAATATTTTTCAGTTTTCAGTGTATTCTAAAGAAAAATCATATTGCAAACCTTTTAATGTTTCTAGACCTATGGAACATTTAACCTTAAATAATTTCATGAGGCCAAATAAAACCTGAAAAGAAGAAAATGATAGGAACGTTGCTCGTGTGCTGGTGGCTTGTCCATGACGACTGTTGGGAAAGGATCATAAGTCAGGTTCTAGGATCACACCATCTTCACTGTAAAACTGGCACGGAGTAGAAAAAGCAATCGGATGAAATAGGCGTTTCCTTGGATGCAATGGGTACTTGGTATAGCAGAAGAACAACTGCCCACATTTCCACTCAGCTTAACAGAGAGGTAAATTTGATGATTTTATTTACTACAGTTTAGGCTCTTTTGCCGTTTGAGATTTCTAACATTACCCTCTCTAAAGGCTGTGCAGTTTTGCACCACTCTTATCTCCAGGGCCGTTATCAAAGATGTAAAGAGACAGTGTCCTCTGGGTCTGCTATGACGCATCTTGGCCCTGATTTTTGTCTCACTAACCTCTTCAGGACTGATTCACTAAATGGAGATTAAGTCCTCAATGTTGACATTCATAATGCTAACTATGGTTGCTAGGCCTCCTTCCAAAATGTGGGTGTTAAGAGTTTGGTCTGCTTTACAGTGAGGATAGAAAAATTAGGTCTTTAGGTCTATAGCGAGTGTAGAAAATCCTCAACTGTTATGTTGAGAGGAGTTAACAGGTTGGAAGTGACAAGGAAAATCATGACTTTTAGCACATAGGGATATGCAGCCAGCTGGCACTTTGGAGTTACATACACCATATTCACCAAAGCAATGACTTTGACTTAGGTTTTCTCTTCATAGCAAGGCTATTACCACCAGCATATGAAATAACCTTTTCATGAGGTCTTCTTGCATTTTGATGTATCCTCCTTGTAAGGTGAATCACCCACAGCAGGAACGACAGAAGACAGAGTCCCACTAGTGCAGGTCACCCAGCTGCTGATGAGGCCATTTCTTGGAGTGGGAGTTCAAACTTCTTCTGACATGGGTAATTTGGACACATGCATGATGAATGTTATAACCCTTAAATTCATGGATTAAATGAGGCTGGAACATCATAAGCACCACTGCCAACTCCAACTTTCCAGCTGTATTTTCTAGTGATTTCTGCCAGAAGGTAATGTGAATAAATGAAGCACTTTTGAATACTGCATGAGGTTAGACAGAAGATAAGTGTTAACAGGTAAGTGCAGTAGAGATAATGATGTAAAGTTCACCTCTGAGCCTTAAAGTTTTGCGGGAATTTTCAATTGGAAGAGTAAGTATCTATAAAATTGGGCAGGGAGTTAGAGAATATCACTGATGCCAAAAATAGCTGATGTGATTATAACGTTCCATAGCATGATTTCATCATTAATGACATAAATAGCAAATGCAAGGTTGTTATCTGAGCTACCTTTTCTTCTGTGGCACAGTTTTATGCAAATAAACATGTAGTTTGAGAGTATAAGTTAAAAATTAAGACTGGTAGATTTTTTGAACTTAACAAATGGGGAACTTCCATTTTTAGGAACCTGCTGGTCATTACATCTGAAAGAATTTTATGAAATATGATTAAACCCAGCTTCAAAATATATTCTGAAAGAGATACCTTAGTATTT
The DNA here is from genome assembly GCA_013397755.1 of Cnemophilus loriae. Taxonomy (NCBI): domain Eukaryota; kingdom Metazoa; phylum Chordata; class Aves; order Passeriformes; family Corvidae; genus Cnemophilus; species Cnemophilus loriae. Next base: position 177,997 of record VZTF01004847.1, on the reverse strand, counting down.
GTATTTAATGTCCAATCAGATGCCTGACATTTTACCAGTTCTTGCTATAAAAAAAAATGAAAAAAGAAAAAAAAAGAGTAAAATAAAGACATAAGGAAAACCAAAAGGATATACAGAACAAATCGTGTCTCTGAATGCAAAAGAGATGCAATTGGCTTTGAATGCTGTTTCACAGTGCTAATGTTTTACTAGAATTTTTGAAACTTTAGAACATTTTGTTATGTAGGGAGATAATCATACTTGTAGACTGCCAATCAGTCAAGGTAGTGATGGTTTATGTTTTAATTTAGATTGCTTTCGTGGCACTGTACCATAACTCATACAGATTAGGCTTAAAAAACTCATATACTGAAGGTGGATCTCTGGCAATCTTCAGCCTGAATGCTGCATCTGTAGCCTTGGTTAAAAATACCCAACACAGTATAATGAAACTTCCTTATTTCAGAGGAGAGCATTTTGGTATCTTTCAGCTGTGTCTTTGAATATATGTTTGTGTATATGTACAGTGTTAAAGTAACCCCTCTACATTTCCCTGGTAAACCAGTGCCTGATTAGTTTACAGACTCACTGTTTCTGGTGTCCTAATTAACCCTCTTACCTTTAGTCAGTTAAGAGAGTTGTTTGTTTGTTTGCTTTAAAATTATAAAAAAAACAGAGCACATTATGCTGTGGAACTTAACACTTTAAATTTAATGTACTGGAGCTGGATATTAAATAAGTAATCAACTAGTTGAGTAGCTGAAAAAGTTTCTTTTTCTCCAAGTCTCCCAAGGCACCCACTTCTCTTCACAAGTGCTGTAGATTTTTTTTTTGCATGTGTGTTTTATTTTCTATTTATATCTTACGACAGGGGAGGCGAAAGCTTAATTAAACTGCAACTATGGTTTGCCAAAATTGGAACAATATTTTTAGTGCTATAAAAAAAGATGATAGCATAATGAGAAATAAAGAATGGTGTGATAATGCACCTTTATTTTGGTAGATAAAATAAGAGTATGTTCCCAAAAATGAGTCTTAGGTGAGCCAACTTCTGATACCTGCTTCCTTGAAATGCATCTAGAATTTAGGGGTCAAAAATAACTATTTAGATTTAAGCTTCTTAGTAATGAAAATAATTAACAGAAAATATATAGCATCACTGCGCCATTAACACCACCCTTAAAAAAAAAAACAAAACAAAACCAAAAAAAAAGGATGGAAATATTCAGATTGTCTTCTTTTATATGAACTGGAAGGAAGAATCTTCTAACTGACTGACAAATTCTTGATTATTGACTAAGACTGCTAGTAATTTTAAAATTATATAAATTAGGCTTTATGAGGATACGACTGTATTTGGAAGTTTAGAGTAATCTTCCCTATTACCAAGAATTTCATATCACAGGTGCTTTAAAAAAAACAAAAAAGAAAAAGAAAAAACAAACAACAAAAAAACAAAACCCTCCAACACCAAACAAATAAACAAAATACCAAAAAGAAGCCACAAAACCCCCAAACCCCTAGATTTATGTATTATAAGAAAAAAAAATAGGTAGTTTGGTGCTTGAACTTAAATTTTAGAAACTTAAAAAAAAAAAACCAGCTTTAAAACAATTTAAACTATCCTATGAAGTCACTGGATTTGTTTTCATATGTATTTCAATAATATGTGAAATTATTGACTGCATGACCTCACATAGCTAAATCTCTGCTAAGCTGTAGTTAAATGTTAGTCTTCACATTTCTTTTCTCTCTGATAGCTTTCTGGTAATACAGTAATGTACTGAATTAAGAGGTTTTGTTATCAATGGGAATCATCTTCTACTTCGCAGTAGAGCATGCCGCACAATAACACACTGGAACCATGAAATTTGGTAGCATTTTAAAGTTTGCCTCCTCTGCTATCTGTTATTGAATATAAAACCCTACAAAATAAACTTCTGTGGGTGTAAACCAGAGATATTTTTTTTCAAATGTCCTGCTGTAAAAGGTCTAAACTTTGGAAATGCCTGTATTTTTCGGCAAATATTATTGGGTTCAGATTTAATTCTTTTTAATTATAGCTAAAATGTTGCATTTGTTAATCTGTTACTGAATTTGTAAGAGGACAAGATTTTCATACATGTGTGAAAATCTTAATTCCTAAACTGACATAAGAATATGTTTTCACTTAGAGCTGATGCAGAGAAAAATCCTGAAGGAGAAGATGGTGTGGGAAAAACTATGTCAAAACCAATCTTTTTTTTTAGAATAATGATCTGAATTTTAATGGACAAATGAATATTCAACTATGTTCAATCGTGATAATGTAAAATTACAAGGGAAGGAGAAATTGTCCAATATTTCTTCGTAGGTGTTAATTTGCATTCTGGCAGCTGGCCAGTATTAGATGACTAGTATATGACAGGTTTACAGAAAACAAAGTACTGGTGTCAAAACCTAGCAAAGTATTAAAATAAATTATTAACACTAGAAGTTTAAGGGACAATTTTCCCATTCATGAAGATCAAAACCGAAATTCTGAGCCTTATCATTAGCTTATATCAGCTTATATTAATGAACATTCTATGTGACATCAATCTTTAAGTTCATATTTGTCTTGTTACTATAATGGGGAATTGTCTAATATTTCTTTGTAGGTGTTAATTTCCATTTTGGCAGCTGGCCTTCAGTAAAAATTTTAGTGTTCTTCCATTAGATATGACTTTGACATTTATTCTTAGAAAGGTAAATAGTGTTCTAATGTGTTTCATTTTTTAGAGTCTACTTACAAAAAGAAAGATGAAGCAGACACAGAAGTGATTTGACCTTTCAAAAAATATTTTCAGCAACTTGTTGCTCTGTTAAACTGCTTTGCATAATTCAAAACATGGATTCCAAGAGATAATTATCACATCTATATTTAAATCAGAGTTCACTGAAAACTTACAAAATCTTGTCACAAACATTTTTGAACAATTTCAAGATGAGATATAGTACACGTGGCTGTGAAATGATAATGCTGATATATAAATACATTGAAATTTACTTAAGTGAACAATTCTACACGTTTACTTACTTTACTTGTATCATAGGTGGGTGTATGAGGCTGTTTTACAGATAATTTCATCAATAACATGTATTTTTCCTTTATATAAATATATTGGCAGCTAACTCAGAGCACTGTTTCCATGACCTGGTGAGGATATAATAGTTTCAGTTCAGTGACTTTAATTTATCTGAGTATTACAATATTTTCATAAAACCAAAGAGATATTTAGTCCCATGGGGATCATGGATTCCAACTCCCTACTCCTTCCAGGATGACCTAAAGCTGAACCATATGAATAAAAGCATCATCCAGATGCTTCTTGAACTCTGGCAGGCTTGCCGCATGACGACTTACCTGGGGAGCCTGTCCTAAGCCCAAACACCCTCTCAGTTAAGAAACTTTTCCTAATGTCCAGCCTGAAGCTCACCCGATGCAGCTTCATTCCACTTCCTTGAGTCCTGTCACTGGTCACCAGAGAGAAGAGATCTGTGCCTGCCTGTCTGCTGCCCACCTTGAGGAATCTGTAGACAGTGATGACGCCTTCCCTCAGACTTTTCTCCAGGCTGAACAAATCAAGTGACCTCAGATGATCCTTATAAGTCTTGCCCTCAAGGCCTTTCACAGTCTAGATAATCCTCCTCTGGATACACTTATAATTTTATGTCCTTCTTATATTGAAGTGCCCCAAACTGTACATGGTATTTGAGGTAAGGTTGCACCTGCATAGATTTGAGCAGGACAACCACATCTCTCAACCAGCCAGCGATACTATGCCTGATGCCCTTCTGGGTGCCAGGGCACACTGCTGACTCGTGTTCAGCCAGAATCCCCACATGTCTTTCCGTGGAGCTCCTCTCCAGCTTCTCATTCCTCAATTTGTATGTTTACACAGAATGTTTTATTTAAATTACAGTTACTTCATCTTACTGAACCAGACTATGGATATTTTGACTAGGGGCNATAAAACCCATTTTATATTTCACAATATTTTGATTTTTTTTGTTTGTTTCATTTTGTTTTGTTTCATGGTTGATCATAGAGAAAGAGTGACCCCCAGCAGTCAACCTCTGCCCAATCTTTATTGAATAAAAAAGCTGAAACAACAGAAACACTCAACACGTTTTCTCATGAGAACATATAACTGTCATCTGCAGTAGTAAGACCGAGGAAATCTGACCATACACTGTAACCAGACACAGAGTAATATTTAGAGATTTTGTTAAATTCAAGTTTTTAAAAAATTATCTCTTCTACAAAGAAAGAAAACATTATTTAACTGTTTGATTACTGCCTAGTACTTGAAGAATGGGGGAGGCCTGTGAAAATTAGAGTTTATATATGTCTCATTTTCTTTTAATGAAAATAAAATGTTTTTATTCATGCCTATAAGTTGAGAAGCAACTGGCATTTGTACTTTCTAGCAATTCACAGTTTTAGGAAAGAAAACTTAGAAAATTAATCCTATTGCTACATAAAGAATTCAAACAGGAACAATTTTCTCCTTTGGAAATAATAGAATAAATCTCTTGCATACCAGAAGACTAAAAAATCTGTAAAAAGTATGTAGAAAAAAATAACTAATCTTTACCCAGCATGGGTCAAATTAATGTTGTAAAATCCATCTCTGTGGGGTTTTATTAACCCCTAATATTAGCCTCCATCATAGCTGTTATATGTATTTGAAGGAATGACACCACTGAGGTACTCTCCACATAGCTAAGAATTAAGAATAACCTTTTAAATATATAGTTGATGTAGTTGATGTATAATGTGTACTGCACTTTGTGAGCGTTATTCAGAGATACAAAAAGTTTTATTCATAGTGCTTCTTTTTAATGGAAAATGTATGCTCACTAACTTAGTTTCAAATGCTCTTAGAAGAAAACCTGCAGACAGAGCAAAAGGGCAAAAGGGTGACATCTGGCATAGCAGACTTTCTAAGATCGTTTTGGCACACAGCCTGCATTAAACGGCGGACGCTGAGAAAAGAAAATATTGGAATCAAAAGAAAAGAGAATACAATGAAAAATTTATTTCTAATCTTTAGCTATTGCAAACCACTCAAAACTAGTCAAAGCGCTTTAGTTTATTTTCTGCATGCCTTGCACTGGGCCATTCTGTGATCTGTAAATTACACAAAACCGAGTCTGAGGTGTGACATTTTATCAGCCTGATTACAGCTACTCACTGCAGCATTTTCTAATCTCTATACATTTGATTTCACCTTTTCAATTTTCACCTGAATAAGTGATACACAAAAACATCCTCACCGTTACCAGACCTCATGCACTTCATTTTTCAGAATGGCTGAAAGATGATACACATGCCATGCTGTTTGAAGTGTGTCAAAATGCATTTTATACTTTAAACAAACAGTGCCATGGAAGCTGTGAGATGCATGTCCTTGGAGGAAAAGAGTCCATGCATTTCATCTACACAGGGAAAGAAGATAAAAAGAAATATGTAGATGTTATAACTATTAAACCTGTATAGAGGCAGGGACATTTTTTGGAGACCATGCCTGACTTAGCAAAAAAATAGAATTAGTGATCTCATTGGCCCTTTTTATTTCACTGAGTTCCTTACTGGATTTCTTTGTTTCAGATGTAACTAAGAAGGAGTGGAAAGGAGGGTATTAATTTTGAGTGATCAATAACTCATTGCTTTATGATTTGAAGAGTTAATTCTGCCAAATCTCTGAGTTACTGATTCTTTCTGTTTAGAGTCTTTTGTGCATCTGAGAGGCTTTGTTGCCTTTCGAAGCAATACACACGCATACACATTAGGGAGGTGCTCCTCTGCTTTCTGTGGTGTTACTGAGAAGTCACACTGGAAATTAGCTTTGAGAAATGTGTTTGCATTTATGTATATGCTAATCTGAAACCATAGTGCCTTCCTATTTTTTGATCTGTTTGTTCCTGTCATCTTAAATGAATGTGGAAATGTAACACTACATGAAGTGTAGTATAATAAGAGTTATATGATAGCTAACACAGCTACATAATAGCCATAATAATAACAATAATAATAAAAATAGCACTTTTGCATGGCCTTGGGCTTCTTTAACTATTTTTCTCTGTTTGTTTTGCTTGAAACCTTGCCTCGCCATGTCAGTTCCTCTACTTTGGCGGGCAAAAAAAATTAAGGTTTTTTGACCTCTACTTTTTGGAATCAACTTGGACTGATTGGGCACTTGGGGAGCGAGTATTTGTTTTATGGTGCCTTGTATATTTTGGATTTAAGTAGATGCTGTGGAAGTAGTATTCATAGATCAGAGGATTTTATATTTTTGCTGACAGAAAAGAAAGTTTGATTCTGTGCACCTCCAGTAGATTTAGAACAGTTTCCTAAAAGGCAGCAAAAGGCATGGAGTAACACAAGCAGTGTATTTGGATAAAACTAAACAACCAAACAAGCAACCAACAAATGTAGTACATTCCCTTTTTGCAGAGGCTGTAAAGAAACTTGGAAAAGCAAGTTCATTTCTACAGCTCTATGATAAGCTGTCAGAAAAACATGCATCCATGCTAGATATTTATCTTGGTCCAAATTTCTTTACTCAGTTCTTGACGACATGAGTCATCACTGAGATAAATTTTGCACTCCTGTATTAAAGCATCACCATGAAGAGTCATATTTTATAAAATTGAAAGGGAAACATTATAGATTGGACTGTTGCAGTGAACCATTGTTTTGGGGAAACAATGAGAATGAAATTAATTCTCCATTGAGATAAAGCTTGAAGTCTCAACTCATTTTCCCAAGAACATCTGCCTTTCATCTGATATAAACCTAAAATTTGGCAGAGTTTACTCATCCTTTCTCAGATGAAGCCAAGAACTAAAATAAACGTGAAGAATAATTCAGTGTTAAATGCTGATGGCAGAGATTTGGGCTTAAATTTTACAGTGAATTTAGCTAGTGCTATTAATTCTTCATGTTTAACAGAGTAATATGAGCTGAGGAAAAACTAATAAAAAATAACATTTGAAAAATACATTGTTTTTTAGAATCCACCCTTGTAGTTCAGAAAGCATCTAAAAAACTTCTTCCTTCCCTCAGATAGAATACAAGTATCTAAATGAATTTTTAAATTTTTATTCCACAGATCTTCTTTTCACCTATGTTTATCTTCTAGAAATACTAATTGCTAAATTGGTTCTTAGCCCTTCTTGAAAGGAGTCACAGTTACATAGAAATGTGAAAAGTGGCTGAAAGTTGATAAAGTTTCTTCCTTTTTTTCCTTCAGTGTATTATAAGTGCAGAAAAGCAATTTCAATAAGGTATGTCTAGGAAAGTTACAAAGAAGACGATTTTTGAAATTGCTTCAAATTGCTTCAGATCTGGCTAAGGACTGATTTTCATCCTCCTCCTCCTCCCATGCTACAAGAAACTGTTACATGTAAAGCATAAACTAATACAGAAGAAATTTCTGAACATAAATTGATTTAATTTGAGTTATTAAAAAAAAAATTGGTACTTGTTATTAGTCTATAAATTGTCCTGAATTGGTAGTGAGCTGTAAATGTCTAAAATGAAAGGCAGGCAAAACTTCTCTACACACATGAAAGAAGGAAGTACTTCAGGAATACAGAGTGCATTTTTCATGGGATTTCTCACCACTTATTAGTGTTCATAAAAGCATCCACACATTTTCAATCTTGCATCAACTGTTTTGTCAAGAATTATGTTTGATGGAGGGAAATGACATACTTGCAGCATACTAGCTGAGCTAGTGGTAGTGTGAAGCTAATTTTTTTTGATCTCAACTGCAACAAATTAATCTTTTGAAAATTCTTCAGCTTTATTATCCTACTAGCTCTGATATAAAATCTGCCTAATACTGGCTAATAGAACATGCTGTTAGGACATGATCCTAGGTGAAAAGATGTGGGGGAACGCTGCTTGCCATTTTGACTTCAGACATCTTCTTTGCTGGCAAAGGAAATTGCTTGTGTTCTCCAGGAAAGAGAGGAAACAAAGGCTATACAGGACAAAATGCTTTGTCTGAAAGGAGATGGAACAAATGTCAGTATGCATCAACACTGTCGTAGCAATATTTTATAGGTTTCATGTATTCGTTTGGATTACATTTCATGTTACTTCCCATTCTTTATTCAGCTTATTGTAAGAAAGAGACAATCCCATGACCAATTCATCAATCCGTATACTGCAAAACTTGGACTGTGTCTCCATTATCTAGTGATTCAGCGCAGTTCACTAGATATATAAAATGGATTTGTTGATGTTGAAGACCACCTCTTACATTTGCTACATATTTGATTTGGGTGTTGTGCTCCACTTAGGCTTGGATTGGCCTCATGAACTGAGATCCTCACTGCACGTATGCCTCATTTTTTGTCACCTTGTGTCATGGTTTAAGTCCAATCAGCAGTTCAGCTCCACACTGCTACTCAGTCACTCCCCTCAGCCTCTTTCACCCCATCTTAGTGGCATGGAGGAGAGAACTGGAAAGGTAAAAGTGAGAAAACTTGCAGGTTGAGATAAAGACAGTTTAACAGGCAAAACAAAAGCTATGCATACAAGCAAAGCAAAAAAAAGGAATTAATTCACCACTTCCAATGGGCGGGCAGGTGTTCAGCCGTCTCCCAGGAGAGCGGGGCTCCATCACAGGTAAGGGTGAGTGGGGAAGAAAAACACTATCACTCCAAATATCCTCCTCTTCCTTGTCCTTCCCCCAGATCTATATGCTGAGCACAACACCGCATGATCTGGGATATTCCTGTGGTCAGTTCGGGTCAGCTGTCCTCACTGTGTCCTCTCATAACTCCTTGTGCACCCCAGCCTCTTCACTGGTGGGGTGGGGTGAGAGGGAGAAAAGGCCTTGACTCTGTGTAAGTTCTGCTCAGCAAGAGCTGAAATATCCCTGTGTTATCAGCACTGTTTCCAGCACAAATCTAAAACACAGCCCCATACCAGCAACTGTGAAGAAAATTAAGTCTATCCCAGGCAAAACCACACTTTGCCTCTCAATCAAAGCTGTCCAAAGGCCATCATTTTTTATTTTGAATGCTTATGTTTCCATCAGGAATTTTAAAGTATTTAGTGTATTTCAGAATTCCAGTTTAGAGTCCAGTGAAAAGGAATCCAGGCGATGCACTCCAGAACTGCCCTTCAAAGTGAATCCGCTCACAGAGAATGATTGCAAAATTTTTTTAAAGAACCACTAGTGCTCCAAAACAGCGATAAAGACTCAGGCTTTAATAACTCCAGTTGTATTCAAAATATAGCAAAGAAATTGATGGCTCTTTAAAAAGTCATAAAATCTGCTTTCTTTTCTTCAAAATTGACATATAAGTGGCAAATAGCAAACAACTTTGGGTTTGGGTTCTTGCCACTGGTTGTATAGGGAAAGTTGGTTGCTTTACATCTACCTGTCAGGGAATACCATTTCACGTCTAAGTTACGTTAAACCCACATTATTTCCCCCTCCAAACTGAGCTGACTGTGTATCGCCACCATACCTTGAGGCTGGTTTCTGCTGACCTTGGAAACTGGGTTGAAATCTACAGACCTGATTGCAGTCTGTAAATAAGGATACACTAATTTGATTAACTTTGGAAGTTGTTTTCCTTTTTTTCTTGTTGTTATTCATCTAATTAAAGTAATTGTAGTTAATTGAAAAGGCATGATTGGCTTAATTAGATCTGAAGATGCAACAAGAAAATCAGTAACGATGAAGATAGAATTGGTTTGATGGAAAACTACTCCAAACAAAAGTGAGGTCTGAGCAGTACGGATCTCTTTAGAGAAAAGCATTCAAGAAACATAGTCATTTTTTTTTCTTTGCAGAAGCAATGAACAGATGTAGGACTGCTGTACTGAAAAAAATTTGAAATAGTGTTGATTTGATAAATCTGTCCAGCTTTGCCATCTCATATAATGAGTTTCATCTTTCTAATTGTATTGCCAGCTGCTTTAGTTTTCAAGAGATAGTGGGGATGGAAATGTTATGTTGTTTGGGGAGGTAGGCTGTACCCAGCATTGGTCTTTAGGAGGATTAGGATACATTGGAGGAAAGCTCAGATCACATCAAAATTCATTGGATTTTTAGATAGCGTGGTGTCCCTTGATTTGATAAGGTCCCTTTATAATGAATTTATATCTAGAAAACTAATAAATTAAAATGTTCTGGTTGTGTCCTACAAGAAATTAGGCAATAGGGCTTTGTTCTTTGGTACCCATCAGAAAGAGGTCCAGACTGCCTCCATGGGCCTCATGGAAGGAGCCTTTGAAGACTTTTGGAGGAGAAGCAGCTATGGAATTAGCATAATTATTACTCAGACGAGTTAGCCAGGAATCATATTGTCTGAGAAAACATTTTAGCACCTTGACTTTGAAAGTGCATGGCTTTGCTGAAGAGTCAGTTTCATGATTAATGATCTACAATCTATTTCTGAGGGATTAAAGATATTTCCCAGTGGGAATGAGGTAAAAATGCAACTGCTAGGCATTGTCTACTCCAAATAATGTTACAAACTATACAGGGTCTGGTTTGTGCAAACTCTCACATGAACACAAGAGAAAAATGAGAACTTTTGTCGCAAGATTATATTAAAAACTTCATTTTTATTAAATAATTCAACATCAGGGATGCCAACAAAAATATTTTTTCATTGGCTGAAAACTATGTTTGTTGTGTCTAGGTCAGACAACCAAAAAAACATCACAAAACACTGTGATATAAAAATCATAAATTTAAGTTTAAGAATTATTATGATTGCACTGAAAAACGTAGGTCAAAAATAGAGAGGAATATAACCTAGCTGTAGTTAAAAGAAAGGCTTTGGGACCAGTGAAATTTAAATTTTGAACTACCTGGAGAAATAATGAAGACATAATTATTAGTTGCAATTAAAAACATGCAAACAAAGTAGAAATGAAATGGATGGAAGTGGCTGACCATACCAGATAGGGCATCACTGTTGTAAACTGATGCAGTTTCTTTGAATCGATGAAGTGATGCCATTTACATCAGCTGAGCAATAATTAATTCTTAGGGAAGGAATATTTTCTCTTCTTGCCTACTTGAAAATTGCATCAGTAACGACTTTATTGTGAGACGGTATTTCAAAAGTAAAAAAAAAAAACAAACCCTCCAAAACTAAATTCAAACCCATATGGCTTTTGAAAGGATTGAGAAAGACCTGTTCTTCTTCAGAAGACCTCTTAGTGCATGAGGGACACACTGTTTGAGGAGAGCTGATCGGCCGTGGCTTAGCTCATGCAGCTGCGCTGCTGAGAGCCTGTGCTGGCTCATGTCCATCACACATGGACCTTGCCACAGAACAGTTTCACGGGCATTCTACTGTGTTGTCTCGAACCAGTCTGCACCCCTGAGTTTCAGTAGTTACTTTCCTAAATGAAGGTGAAAAAATTTGCCTTTCAAATAGCTCATTTTTGTCTACTTGACTTGAGGGATCAAGCAGCCTGTAACACAGTCTTGTCAAAAATTCTCGGGTCTCTTGCCAGTGTTCCTTGGAAGGGCTGGGGTGCAAAGGATTCTTCCTTAGTTTGTTCTACTGACTTATTATTATTTATTACTGAACTAATTGTTAATATATTAGTTTTACAGCAATGTGTAAGTGAGGGATGACGGGAGGATGTGATTCAAAATAAGCATCTCCTTCAGTAGAAAAAGGATTTAGAGAAAGATGGGAATTTTGAATCAACACATTCCTTTACTGAAAAATAACCACCACAGCTAATAGTAAGTAGCAAGAAGCACGACATGTTAGTTTTATTTTAGATTCCTATATTGATATCTGCAATATTTAGTATCTGCACACAAAGCCTACAAAAAAGTCAGGAATTTAACCTACAAATGCTGAATTCCCATCTTTAGGGCATAATGTCAAGGAACCTCATCAAAGTGCAAGCATATGATCAAAAATAAAAAATGTCTTTAGGTCAGTGAATTATAGAATCTGCTAATTTGTCTCACAGTTCCATCTCTGACACTTTCCTCCCTCAGAAAATTCCTACGTGAAAATTTAAAAAATACATTTTGGGTGGAGGAAACTTGAGAAAGGGAAATCTGTTCAGTTAAACGTAAAGGCCTGAATTTCAGCATGGCATTTTATAGTACTGAGTATGATTTTTTTCTGCTTATAGGTCAAAGTTGATATTCTAGATTCCCGAGATTCCCAGCTGGTGCTAGAGTTGCTAAATACTCTGAATAATATGGTGTTTTCTGTACTGGGGGCTACAGGGGTGGCTTCTGTGAGAAGCTGCTAGAAGCTTCCCCTATGTCTGACAGAGACAATATGAGCTGACTCCAAGACCAAGTTCTTATAACCCTAGGACCTTGCTGAATTATTTTGTCTGTGAATATATTAAGAATATTATGCTGTAATGCAAAATTTTACCTGTATTATTTTGATAGCATTCAAAGATGTTTCTTTAAAAGTTACAATGACAAGCTGTTTCATGACAGCTGAACTCTAACCTGCTTTGTCCTTTTCCCAAAACAAAGCAAAAAAGAGTGTGCAAAATAGGGGGAAAGCAATTTTACCTCAAATGTAAAGCCTTTCTATTTTGGAGCTTGATCCAAAAGTGGCAGCTCTTACATCAAAAATGATCATGAGGAAAGAGTAAATGGAGAAAAACACAGTTTTCCATTTCTACAGAGATAAAAAATATTCATTTGTTTCATGTTTAGGTATTGATGATAAAACATAACTATAAATTTTGAGGGTAATTTTTACACTGTATAAAAGAGTATATTTTTTTCCTTAAAATAGTACTATAAAAATGTATAGCAGCACACCACTTCTAGGAGCAATTACTTTTTCATTATGATCATATAGCACCTTGCCTGGTGTGAAGTTCATGGGCTGTGGATGCATTTTTGAGTTACAAAGTCATACTGATGTCAGTTTTTTGTAATAGCAATATATTTTCTATGACAACTCCTGAACATGTCTCCAGACTGAAATCTCCAGTTCATCTGGATAGCTGAATCCTGTTAAGTTGATGTTGAACAGTGCAAGGTCATCACTTTTTCTGAGACACACAAAATTCCTACTGAACTTCAACTTGGAAGATAGCTGCAACAGCGTACTTGAGAAATTAAAACAGAGTGTGAAACGATACACTGACTATTTTTTCTACAAAATAAAATTGCTTTCTCACACATGGTAATTACTACCTGATGACTATACACAAGTCTTTTTAATGCCACAACACCATATTTTAACATCATGATAAAAATAGTCAGTCCTGTTTTTGCCACATAGCAACAAGAAATTTAAGTAATATCACCATTTTTTTTTCCTTTCTTGAGAGAGCAAACGTTTCTTATGAGGTTTTAAAACTGCATGGCTGTGTGTACATACCCAAATGTAATTATGTACTTCAAAACACAGAGAAAGAAAATACAAGTTGATGCAAAAAAGATTTTACTGACCTTCAGTCATAGACTTGATATTCACAGCAGCATGTCCTCTACCTTCTATGGAAAACACAAGTCACTATCTGCTAGACCAGGAAAGCTCTCAAACATAAGGACCAAGCTCATAGGTCTTTATTGGTGATGTTTTTACTGTACTATCTATGATTTTTCTCTTCCGTGGGAAACTGCCCAGGAAAATGTCACTAACACTTTCACAAATGCTAAACCACACAAAAAGTTTAGAAGCTGGCAAATATCTGGGCCACTGCTTGTCTTAGAAAGGGTCAAACACAAGATACTTACTAATGTACCCATGACAAGGTAAAATAAACAAACAAATTAAAAACAGGCAACCAAATTCCTGTACACAGCAGCCTGAAGCATCATCTTGTCTTTTTCCCAAATCCCCTGGAAGAATAAATCTCCTTCCTTAAAGATAATCAAGAACTGATAGACTAAGGCATTCTTTAGTGAGCAGCTTCCCTAGAACAGTCCTTAGAGGGAAACGTTACCGAATTTCTCCCCGTCTAGAGTATGATAGTAGGTGTGTACTCTACCTGTGTGTATATATACATATATATATATATATGTAGATTTACGCTTGCTAAGGAAAAGAAATAGTCCTCCATATACATTTCTAAATTTTAAAAGAAAGCCGGGGGTTTTTAGTAAATATTTAGTCCAGTTGTTTGCAAAGCTGAAATTCAGCTCATTCTACTACATAAATCTCAAAGAGTGGTGTTAGAAATCTCTGAAAGATATGTCTGTAACCCTTGGCTGGCACAGCTGAAGTCACAGATAAATCTAATGGCATAGGTTAACTCTTAAAATTAGTAACAATATATGCAATCACTAACTTGTTTCTAATAGGAAGCACTGAACAGTGTAATACATGTCATGTCAGTTGACATGTAGTAGCATGTCAGGAACTTATTTCATCAAATGATGAATAAATCACAATTCTTTCAGTAACTCGATGCTTCTGTGTTTGACCTTAACCAAAAGAAGGCAAAAATCAAACCCTTAATTAACGGATGTTTTAATACTTTTTAAATGACCCATTTAGTTTGAATTGTGATCAAAGACTTGAGAGAGCTTTTCATAATCTCACATGATTTATGGAAGGCTTTGCAGTAAAGTCACTCGGCCTTAAAAAACAGTTAGTTCATTAATGTTTGAGAAATGATCTGACACACCAGAGATGCAGAAGGCTTACAACTGTGAGTTGGTTGGAGCAAACTCCTGCAATGTTCTGTCCAAATCAAGATCTCATTAGAGGGTTAAAAATTTATTTATGGAGGAATTCCATATTCGCACATGTAAGAAGCTTTTAAATATATATGTAGTGACCTTGCCAAACAAGGTGGTAAATAGAGATCACTGGTAGTCATGAGCAGACGTACTCTACATCATTTTGTTTCTTATGACAATTTGAATTTTACTTCAATGTGAAATAACCAAATTATGTGTGGGATCATCAAATTGTCTCAAATTTAATACCTCTAGGTGTTCTCTTATATCTTCGACAGCCATGAAGAATTTCTCCTCCCAATCTACCTTGTTTCATTTCTTTATTTCTTATAGGTCAATGACAACTTGATGAATGGACATGGAACTGAGATGAGTTTTCTATGCTCCGTTGCTCTCTGTGTCCAATCTCTGTGTTGTCCATTGCGAGGATGAGACCCAAGGATTCAGCTGCGTTTGGTAAGAGTAGTGTGGCTGCAGTTCACAGCTTACAAGAGACTGCTAGGGATCCTGCGCTGCGAGTAGCACACAACTGTTCGGTGTGTGACAGAGTGCAGAAAGCAGGTCATTGCTACCCTCAAATGAGACAGTAGAGATGATTGAGGTAACAGGCTTAAAGTCTAAGAAACCAACAGTGGAAAAACCAGTGGAAAAATCTACTAGGAGTTTTACTGTGGCAAAGCTGTGGCTTCTAAAAGCATCTACAATGAGATTAGGATTTGAGTACAAAACAAATGGAAGTCTCAGAGGAGAATACCAGTTACTAAGGTTCAGTATTAGACAGAGACGATTAGATGCATTGAGGTGAACTAGTTACTGAAGTGAACTGAATAAAGGATGTGAGAGTCTGTTTGTTTAAGGGATAGAAACAACAACTTTATAAAGAAGGGATGCAGAACCTATGGAGAAAAAAAATTTCCTTGAGAATGAAGACAGGAATGGAGTCCTGCAATGGAAAGGGAGTATTCATGTTGATGAAAGCAGTGTCTGGACTCTAGCTAACAATAAAATCTCAACACCACAAAGGCAGAAAAAACAGGTCAATATGTTATCATGCGAAAAGAAAATCGCATATAATGATTCTTCTGGGTTTAGCTCTGTGTTCCTACCACCTTCAGATGATGATGCTTTTGGATGAGGTAACAGAATTATCCATCTGCTTGCAGTTGTGCACATTATATAAAGGAATTGTCCAGTTCTCAGGGGTTTTTTTGCATCTATGTATATCACTGGCGTCTGACAGCATTCTTGTAGGCTGATTTTGTCCACTTGCTGAATCAGCCTAAAGCTTTGGATAACAAAAAGAATTTTTTCTAGGAGATACTTCCTCTGTGAATTGACTAGTTATACTACCTAATGACAGGATTACAGAATGGCTACCTCCTATCACAGAGAAATGATCAGGAAAATTCAGTGGTGATTCTAGTGTATCTGGAGAGGTTTTCTGAGGAGATGAATTGACAGAATGAAGCCTCTATGCCATTTTAAAGGCCCTAGTGAGATTTCAAACCTAATATCATGTTCCATTTTTGTCAACATACTAAGGAAAAATGAACTGAAATCATATCTGAAGATGTAGAGTTTTTTAGGGAGATGAAGAATGTTAATCTAGGATAAGAGATTAATCCAGCAAAAGTGAACTATGAGGGAAGATATTACTGCATATGAGTATGCCATCGTGGCAAATATGTGAGAAAGAACTGCTTTTTAAGATAAAAGATCAGACTGTCGTGGGAACAGGTGACTATCAACCGGCTATGAGTAAGTTGAAGTTGGAATGAGAAGACAGGTTCTAACTCTCAGAGCACAGTTCTGGGCCAGTCTTCCACGCACAAGTACTGAGGGCAATTCACCCCCAAATGCTTTAAAGGTAGAACTTGGAGGGTTTATGAAAGTGACTTCAATTTGATTCGTCTGCAGGGAGCTGACCCAAGAGGTCTCTGGCAGCCCTGTGAACAGACCATACACCTTTATCTCTTCCTTCAAACCCTTTCGGAGAACTCGTTTATTCTAGGCAATCTTCCCTGTATTACTTGCCACTATTCTCTCTCTGCAGTTTCCCTTGCATCCAATGCTTTGTCTTTGTTTCTTTTGTATGGTATGTTATTATTAACTCCACAACACACTGAATTTATCTTTCATACAATGTCACTTATGTTCATAGTACTATACAGATGATTACTAATAATTAATAGTACCATCTGGACTATCAAGCAGTAACAGCTATATAATCATCAGCCCTTCACAAAATATTCTTAGTTGGAAGGAATCCACAAGGCTCATCGAGTCTGGCTCTGAAAAGAATGGCCCGTACAGGGATTAAACCCATGACCTTGGTGTTACTAGCACCATGCTCTAACAATTTAGCTAATCCTCCTGTCATTCCAGTCTTCTAGACAGCTATTCCATTAACTCTAAATTTTCAAAATATAATTAAATTTAAGAATCCCCTCAAAGAAAATAGGTATACTGAATAGAATGAAAATCTTAAACTACTTCTGTATATGAATTAATATATGCATAATATAAATGGCTATATATAATGCAGACTAAGTCTATATATAAAAAAAAATCTAAATTGAAAAAATCCAAAATAATTGAAGTAATGGGACATGATGAATCTAGTATACTGTGTTACTCTACATCATTCCTGAAAAGAACCTTATGAAAATTTGGTTATAGTACGTTGACCCTGGCTGGATTCCAGGCACTCACCAAAGCCACTCTATCGCTTCCCTCTGCAACTGGACCAGGGAGAGAAAATATAACAAAGGGTTCATGATTTGATATAAGGACTGGGAGAGATTGCTCACCAGATACCATCATGGGCAAAATAGGCTAGAAATAGAGAAACCAGTTGAATTATTACTAACACAATCAGAGCAGGATACTGAGAAGTACAATAAGACTAAAAACACATACCCCCTCACCCCCTTCCTTCTTCCTAGCTCCACCTCTTCCTCCCAGCAGCACAGGCAGACAGGGAATAGGGTTTACAGTTATCACAGGTTGTTTCTGCCTCTGCTCAGGGAGAGGAGTCCTTCCTCTGCTTCAGTGTGGGGTCCCTCCCACTGGAGACAGTTCTCCATGAACTTCTTCATCATAAGTCCGTCCCACAGACAGCAGTCCTCCCGAAACTGCTGCAATGTGGGTCACTGTTCCATGAGGTGCAGTCTGTCAAGGATAGGTTGCTCCAGTGTGGGCTCCCCATGGGGTCACAAATCCTACTGGGAAACCTGCTCCAGCATGGGCTCCTCTCTCCACGGTTCTGCAGGTCCCTGCCAGGAGCCTGTTCCAGCATGGGCCTCCCACAGAGTCACAGTGTCCTCTCTGGCATCCACCTGCTCTGGCATAGGTCTCCGTCAGGGGCTGCAGGTGGATCCCTGCATCCCTGTGGATCTCCGCATCCCTGTGGATCTCTGTGGGCTGTGGGGGGACAGCCTGACTCACCATTGTCTTCACCACAGCGTGCAGAGGAACCTCAGCTCTGGTGCCTGGAGTGCCTCCTCCCCATCATTCTCAGTTGACCTTGTTTTCTGCAGAGTTGTTCCTCTCATGTGTTCTCACCCTGCTCTTCTAAGGCCACAATTACATCTGCACAATAACTTTTTTTTCTTCTTCTTGAATATGTTATCACAGAGGTGTTACCATAATTTGTAATTGGCCCAGCCTTGGCCAGTGGCACATCCGCCTTGGACCCCTGCAGCCCCTCTGCTACCAAAACAGGCCACACAAACCCAGTATATTGATTTAGAATGGAAGTGTTCCTAGTTAATTTAATTTAGAACTGTTATGATTATGCCGAAGCCAACGACCTTTAGAGAAAATCAAGCAGGTTAAAATCTGGAAGTGCACGCTTAACTAATGCCTGTGGTACTAACAAAAAACCTCACCAGTTTCTGTTAATGTTTATAGTGCCAAGGGGTATTAATCTGACTTTCATTTTTGTTGTTTGCATATTATTTCTCCTGGGTTTTGGGGTAGTCTGTAGTATAAAGGGAGGGCAAACACAATTCTCATGTCTCTCCAGATAGGTGTATTGGCCTGTTTTTCTCTGTCTTTCTGTGTCACTTCCTTCTCCAATGTTGAGTAATTTAAGTAGTATTGACAAGTCAGCAGTGCTGTAAAGTGCTATTCATGCCCAAGAGCCCCTAAAGCAATTTTCCACAGAACCTTTAAAAAGCAGCAAGAGTTGAATGAAAAACCTACAAATCAGAATTCTTGGCACATTAATAGCAGTCATTCATTGAAGCAAATTGAATTGCTTCATGCAAATTAGTTTTAGAGAGGGTACGGGTGGCTAGGTACTACCTCTGTTGTCACAGTAGTCACACTGATGAGCTACATATACTGTTCCCCTGACCTGTCTGTAGTTTATGTAATCATAACAATTAGACAGACGCTAAATTATAACCTAATTTCCTCAAATAGAGCTTATGAGCAAAATTTCAATGAATGTTAATGACAGAAAGACTAAACATAAGGTTTATTCCATTTCTATGATCATTTGGGACAAAATAAAGACTGACACAGTTGCCAAAATTCTTAAGTGCCCTGAGTTCTTAACTGATTTTAAATAATAAACTAATTAATGGGTATGCTTTTAAATAAAAAAAAAAAATGTAGTAGAGTTATGCAGTAGCATATCTGATATGGTTTCTGTCTAGCAAAAAGTGTATTTCTGCTCTATATAACAGACATATTAGTTTGACTTGACAACATTTGGGATTGAAAAAACTTGTCACATAGTAGTGTGAATTGCAAGATGGCACATCCTCTTGCAAAAGAAATTTTCATGATTGAAAGCTATTTAAAACTCATCGCTTGAACCATAATGTCTAATGTTGCCGCTAAATAATTTATCGAGTATTTCAGAATCATTTTCTCTGCAATGTTATAATAGGTATAATTTATTCGGAAGCCTTCTTCTAGGAATCATTATTAATGTGATGCTTATAAATGTTATCTTAGTTTAAGGAATGATAATGTAAAACGTACTTTGCAAATCGCTATTGAGCAATACCTTTTCCATTTATTGATGAAGTAGCTTTGTTTCATAGAAACATTTTCTGAAGTTCTCAGTAAGTTTTCTTGTCAGAGACATTGAGAAAGAGATCAGCTCTGTTGCCAGTTTCATTTAACATATTTTTGTACTACTTAGCTTACACTTTTCAGAAGAAACAGAAACTCATCAGGTAGCTGTACAGATAAAACTGCAGGGGAAAGGAGAAAAACTTGTGTATATCTCACAATAACTGGACAGAATATTTGTGCTGTACAGAAACACTCGATGAAAAGATTATTGTATTTCTTTTCCGTTTCCATTATTTTCGACGTTTACCACAACCTCATATGTTGCTGTATAGTTGAACATATATTCCTCAGTCTTTGTTAGACAATCCCTAGGGATGACACAATGGCTAGAAACACAAGGTCAGGCTTCACTGTCCTTCAGAAGTACAATAGCAGCTGCAAACCTGCTGAAACTTGACATAAGCTTAAGTTTTTGTCTGTTTGTCAATGCAGATGGTTTCAGAGTAACTTTGTGTCACTGCAGAAACATGAAAGAACCAAAACATGCCAGTGAATTTATCTTCCAGTTACAAATTAAACTCAAAAAAAAAGGTGGAGAAACCGTGCTAGCTTTACCCCTATGGTCCCTGTACTGAAGCCTGAGCTTTTGCCATTGATTTTAATGTCTGAGAGAAAGCTGATGCCAGGTTGTTGCTAAAGCAAGAAGACATTTCAGACCTGATAGAATTCATCCTACTAACATTTTTCTTCATGGACCAAAATTTTGGAGCCTTTTATTCTCTGAAAATGGCTATATGAATCGTATTTCATTTAAACCAAGTAAAGTGATATATTCAAGTTTTCCCCAAAGATACCAGTTTCTTATATTGATTGGGGAGCTCACCTCCCAGTGAAACAAGAAATTCAGAATATCTTAAAATCGAAACACCATTTTGAACAGAGTACAACTTTTTTAACCTCCTTCTTCTTCAGCTCAGAACTTAGTGAAACTTGACATTTTGCTTTACAACTTGGTCTTACAATTTGAGATCCTAGAGTGATTTGCAAGTGTGAATTTACTGCTTACACATCCTTGAAGTAGATATCATTTATGCCTATATACTGAGTAGCATTTCTTATAATGCTACCAATATGATACTGGATTAAATTCAAACTGATCTTCACCTTCCGGTGTCCTTTCTAAGCAAAGCTGAAGGCCATCTTTATCCCTCTATCTGGATATTTTTCAAAATATGTTTCCAAAAAAAAGAAATCATGTCCTTCATTTCTTGGCTTTATATCTCTAATGTGATTTAGACATAGACAGTCTTTGGTGGTGAAACGACGAACTGAAGAATTTTGTGCAATATTTCCAGCAGTGCACAAAACAGCACCTGTCTAGTAACAGTTTCTGCAGAAGGGACTCTTGTGTTGATCTTTGTGGCTCTTCTGATCAGAAAACCTCTCCTGTTTATTAAACGCTAGGGACCTTTATCCTTTGATTTCATTTGGAACAGGATCTGACCCAATCTATCACTTGCAAAAATAGCCATAGCGAAATGAAAGGCCCAGCTTGCCTGTCCATATTTAACATCTTCCCTTGCATATGTTCTCTGCCAGGTCCTCCAGATGAATATTTTGGGTTGCCTATGTTGCTACTGTTGAAAAATATGCAGCCAATGCACTCAATCTGCCATATCAAGTATCATGCAAAAATGAAAATAGCTGAAGTATTTATGACTAGGCAGAGCCCTTGGGATATTTTCCTGGTCAAAACCTGTATTACTTGCTGATATTGGTTTGTAACATTTTATTTACGGTGAACTTCCTGTTTTCTTTTTTAATGTATTATTCTTTATATTAAGTTTAGATTTACACATATTGACATAAGCCCTCTAAAATTCTTCCATTTGTCAAAACTTTGATATGTGGCAGGGAAATTCTGAGTTGCTTGATGAATTGCAGTAGGTACAGAAACTTAAAGATGATGTTATTTAGACTATTCTTGCCAATCCTGGACAAGGAAGAATTTGGGTTTCGTGACATTGCCATAATTTCATATTGATTTTTTCTTTAATATTCTTTTTGCATATGCAAAGGAAATATCCTTCCTGTTAATACTTCCACATTATTTCAAGATACATCACTATTTTTTTAATAAATCCTTAAAGACAAGCAATATATTTTATGGATATAAACTTACAAGAGAGGGAAAGGCAGCTGTCAATCTATACTTGTACTGTCAGGATGGCAGGTGTTGTATATCACTTGGTGGTGAAAATACTGCTTTTTTAATACAACCACATTATTTCCACGTTAGGGCCTGAGTCCAGTGTAGGTAATGAAACTCCACTGACCTACTAAAAATCTAGTGTGATACATTCAGTCTACAATAGAAATTTGCTCCTCATTTTAGAAATTTATTTATTCTTCTGTTTTGTACTTAAATATTTTTTATTACTTAACTCCCGTGTTCTCCGTACACCTTATCCAAAATTTAATCCATATAAGAAGTTCATATTTAGTTTATGTGTGGAAACAATAATATTTAGTTTTGTTTTCCCTATCCTTGTGAACTTACAACTGCCAACTACTCACGTTATACAATGGCTTTACTTGCTCTCCTTGCTTCAAAGATCTGTACATTTTTCTGTTTATGCTATCATATCTGCATTTGAAATTGCTGCCATCTGCCTTTTGACTTTTACTTAATCTCATTGATTTCTATGCTGCTTTCCGACACTTAGATTTTATGAGTATTAATAAAGATTTTACTCTTTCTATCTCTTCCTGAAATATGCTCTGATTTTTTCATTACACATGTTCTGTCCAATAGTTGACTGCAATCATCTTTCTTGAACTCATTACATATTCTCTGCAAATGTGCCTTTTAAATTTTAATATCTTCAGCTCCTGTCTTTCCCAGATAAAGTCTGATGATGGACTATGCAACTGTATGAGTGCTACATAGGATAATTCAGAATGTATTTTCGATACTGCTTCGTCATATGGATCACACAGCATTCTCATTTCATTAGAACATCAATGTGTTTTCTTTTCTCCAATAATTTTATTGTTGCATGGGATGAAAAGGAGTGACTATATTCCCAAACAGTCCTTCAGTCACATTTAGCAACTCAAAAAATACTCTTTTCAAATGTTAAGGCATGATTTGACAACAATATAATATATTACACATAAACACCCTACAGATGATATCAAAGCATGTATTGCATGTACTGTTTTTGTGGAGAGGATATTATAGAGACAGAAGTGCACACAGTTTATCTCTAAATCAGACTCTCTGGGAGTAATATTCTAAAATAAGAAACAAATTTCTTCATTGAAATTTCTAATTTCTAGCATAACTTTGATAACCAAAAACCTGTTTATAGCTTAATGAAAGGTCCGAGCTCAAAGAAGTCTTCGAGACAACAGAATATACCCACATATACCTTGAGTAGAAATGAAGTAATGGTCCTTTTATATTTTTTCCACATACTTAATATATTCCTTAGACGCATTTTTAGTCTGCGTCTCAGGAGCCCACAAAACACACAAACATGCCTGCAAATGGATTTTAACCAGTAGTATGTTTTACTTCACCCTTTGAAAATGACACCTTTCTTTTTGTTCAAAAATTTCTGTTTAATTTGCATTGCCAGGCGTGACAGCTGGGCTTCCAAATATTTTTAACAGTCTCCAGGAGGCACTTTTCAGTACTTCTAGAAGCACATCCAATACTGACTGATACTGCAATTAGTGACTCAGTCAGTCCAAAAGATGATAACTTAAGTCCCTGGTCAGAGTTCTTACTCTGCTCTTGTTCCATTTCAAAAGCATTGCATTTCTTCATGTATCTTCCCATCTTTCCAGAGTTCCATAACTGAATATAAAGCAGACTGAAGAGGGTCCATATCAAAATATAGTTAAACAATCATTCAATATATTTATGGCCTCTTTTTTTTCCCCAAGTATCTCCTGGCTTACCTTAAAGCTATGTTGCTAGCATAATTTAACTTCTCTTTGCACTATTATCTTTCATGTACAAAACTCCATTATGTGCATATTCATGGCAATTTCAAGTAAATTATCCCTCCCATATAATACTTATTTTGCTCTCAAAACTTTCTGATTTAGGCTAAGTCTCTGTTGTCTCCTTACATACTTTTACTGATTATTGTAGTTTTGCAGCACTGTCAGGTCAACAAACCACATATTCTCATAGAGCAAATGATGGAATAGAGCAAAAAGAAATAAAATATAGAAATAAAAATACAGATGATAAAATCTTTCAGTAACGATGGCTGATATATGCCCATTGGTTATTATATGACCTGAGATATCAAATAATATATTACTCAATATAAAGTAGACCGCAACTCTTATCTCAGTTTTAACAATAGTGAGAAATCGTATGACTGATCTAAAACATTGGTTAGTTAATATAAAAGATGTATCATTATAGATTTTTGGGCTTTTTTGGTGCTGTTGATTATTGAAGGACACAAATGATGGTAGATAAAAAGAGTTTTACTTTAGCTGCATATCTTTCCACATCACCAAAACAAAGTCATGGTGATGTGGCTAGTGTCCAGGGTGTTTCTCCTATATGTTTGGCAATGGTTACTTAGACATCAGCTCACAATATCAACGCCTTGACCTTGTTTTCCTTACACAGAACTAGGAGCAACTCTGCATTTGCCACTAGAGAACTATTCTGAACCCTAACGTGATATACTGGAGCCCTAGCATGACAGTTGCTTGGCTAGAATACTTATTTACTGAGGATGGATTCAAACTGTTGCCATCATCTAGTTAGAGCCACAGAAAGAAAAACAACTTTAGGTCTCCCAGCCATCAATGCAAGATATATATAGCCATTGAAGCACCATGCCTTGCCAGGGGAATATTCCAAGCAACTGATTAATGTAGGTGATATGAATAATCTTCTGAGGTATAATTTCCATGGACAAAATTCATTTGTTCACAGTTAAGAATTTTGTGCCGTTTTTGGTACACTAGAAAATTTTACCTGGTCTTTATTTGCTATAGTGGGACAGGTCTCCTGTAAACTCCATGTCTCATAAGAATATAATGGGTTTAGATGATCATGTCAGGGTGACTTCTAAACTAAACACAGAGGGAGATGAAGAAATAAGTGATCTACACACAAACTAGAAGAAAAAATTAATTTGGCTAAACAGATGCATTTTTGAGATCGTATGTTAACTGAAAGAGCTGCTATGGATTATCAGATACACTAACGGATTCGTGGGTAACACATGGGGCTTCTAGAGGCATAACTGTAAGCCAAACGTGATCACCAAAGGAAATCAACTTGGCTGTGTGTTTAGAGAGCTAAATCCTACCTCAGCTGTCTCCCTTTCAGTGTTAATGAGCAATGCTCTGAAATTGCTGTTGCTTAGGCAAAAGAGCTTAGTGTTATCTGAGATACTTGTTAATCTGTGTGAGTTCTTTTGTTTCATTTTTACCATCTTTCATGAGAAAGTTTCAAGTTACTGTACAGATGCTTGTGGCATCAGATATGCATTTGTCATGGTTTTCTCAGGGGCAATTATGGACTTATGACTTGTCCATTATTGTAAAGTATTGAAGCTAAGAATATTATTAAGAGACTGGAACAACTTTTGTACAAAGAGATTCAGAGAGAGCTGGAATTGTTTAGCCTGGAATTGTAGAGAAAGCTCAGGGAGGGGCAGGAGTTCTTTTCCAAATGTATTTATATATATGTATATACATCATGAGAGGATATGAAGAAGAGGGAGCCAGATTTGCCCCAGTAATGCTCACTAACAGGACAAGAGGTAATGGCACAAACTGAAAAACATGAAACTCTGTTTGAAAACAGAGAGAATTTTTTTTTTTTAATTTTTTTTTTTTTTTGCTTTGGAACCCGTCCAACACTGTAAGAGATTTCCTGATAGGTTGTGGAGTCTCCATCTGTGGAGATATTCAAAATCCACCTGGATGTGGTCCTTGGCAACCAGTTTTGCCTGACCCTACATGAAGAGGGAGTGGGACTAAATGATCTCAACTGGTTCCTTCCAAACTCAAATGTTCCACGATTCTGTGACACCTGCTGCGCTGTGTCATCGCAGTGGCATCTGTAGATTGTCAACAGTGAACCAAATTATGCTAAATCTGTGTTTGGGCCACAGAATACAGTGGCCACTAAAGATCTATCCCTAGGAAACAGATAGATCATGTAAGTTGTGGAGGTTGGTTTCAAGTGAATAAATGCTTCTGTCATGGATGCTTCTAGGTCTTTAGGTTCTGTCATGACGGCTTGGGGCGTCCTGCCCACTCAACAGCTGCTGTGCCAGAAGGATGTAAGTATCCTGTAGAGCCTCTGTCATGACTGGCAGAGTCAGGTGGGTGCACGAGTTCTGTTAGGGCACCTCAGACAGCACTACAAGCCTTTTCTACATCTATAGACAGTTCAGCAGGACCTGAATCTACCCCTAGGCTCTACTAAATGTATTGACTAGATCATCACTGATTATGATGGGTTCTTAAACCTCTGTCATCTCTCCTGTCTCTCTAGGACATGTAACACAGATATTTAAATTTAGATGTGCTAGTATGAATACACCCTCTTCCTGTTCTCCACACTGGCATGCTAATGTTGTTGAGCTATCTTATTTCCTAGAAGACTGTAAAAAAAAGTGTAATTAAAGCCATAGTTTATGGAAATCTGCAACTGGAAAGAGAGCAGAAACTGGACAGTTCATCTGGGAAATGAGGTACATGATGAGCATTTTATAGTAGGCTTGAATTTATTTGCTCAGGGAAAATAATATTTTTCCTTCTTTTTTTCTGGGAGAAGTACAGGTGACTCTGGATAGGTGCAGATAATTGGGAACCCTCCAATACTAACACTTTTTTGTTGAAATGGAAAGCCATAATGAATAATAATAATAATAATAATAACCATAACAACAACCATCATCATTATCATCAACATCTGTAAAGAAATACAGTATGCCAACACAAGCTGATGGAAAATAAAAGTAGTAGTTCTTGAATGTGCCTGCAGAGTTTTAAATAACTGATATTTAGATTTTTTAAAATGTATGCTGTATAAAATATAACTTAGGAAAACTGTTACAGTGGCCTGTGACATTACTGAAGTTATCAGATTATGCTGCTGCAGATATTCAAAAAAATGATGGTAAATTAACAAAGAAGGCCATTGGCCATTTGTTAAATTTTTCTAGCCTTTAGAAGTTGACTGGATAACAGCAAAGGTGCCATTTATTTCAAAGCAAACTAAGCAATTACATGTTTAAATACAAAGTAATTACTAGGGATACATCAGTATCTATTTCAGTCTGTATCTAGGTACATGGAAAATTCCACATGAAATGGTTAGTACTCAAATGTCCATATAAAAAAGTAGTTTGAATAAAGAGGTCTATTATTATATACTCGTCATAGTAATAATAGTTAATGTTTTTCATTATAACCAAAAGTATCAGTATGGCCTCCTCACTCAGATTTTCTTATTCCTCACCTTTGACAGCAGTTAAACTGAAGAGCACTGGTTTACCATAATTTAGAAACAGCCTAATCTATCCTAGCCCAAACAGTTTTCTGCCAGTTATTCTTATCCATCAAAGAGCCTCTGTTTCCACTTCAAACTTACACTTTTAGAGTTACAGAAGCTTTGCATAATTAACAAAAGGCAAGTTATAAAGGTCTATGAATTAATCTTAGCCATCGCTACTTGCTAGATATCTGGTTGACTGCATTTTCAAGACACAGCTTCACATTTTTTCTTACACTAGACAATGAAAATTGTACAACATTGGGCTGTCCAAGATAACATAAAATTTTAGCAAGGTGACTACTAACAAAAAGATTATTCTCTGAATGGAGACACAGTGCAAGCTTTAGAATTCTAAACCTTGTGGGTTAATAATAGCTCAGACTTCCAAAACTAGCTTTATACTATTGATTAAGAACTTAAGAAAAAGATAAAAATATGCTACTGCGCACACACACACAGAAAGAGAAAAACTAAAGTGTTTTTATTAATTAGAACACAATAATGTTTGCTGTGAATTATTTTCAAGATGGTAGCAAGTATTTAACTAAAATCTGCTGTATATAGTGAATGTCACATCTGTTTCAATATTGCAAGATGTTGAAACTCATTATTTCTTGGAAAATTTCTAATCAGTTTTACATGATTAATTGCATGTTTTATATTTAGTTGAAATAATGGATATATTTTTAAATTAGAAGCTTTAAATAAATAGTTCACGTATTGTAATTTACTTAAATTTTTTTTGATGACGTAATTGCCAATATCATAGCATGAGCCTATGCATAGAAAAGTCAGTTACCTTTATTAAAGTGATTTGAAACTGAAAGAAATTAATGTTTTCTTTTTTATCAGATTTTGCCTATCATGAAGAGAAAACCAAAAAAGTGATTTTTAAGATATAAAGAGGAGAATTCTTTGAGACTTTGTGGGTTTGTGATTTTTCAAGCGACAGAACAAGCCTGATGGACAGCTTTCTGTGATGAAGTAGGGGTCTTCGTGGAATGGGGAAAACAGTAGATGATGTTTACCTTGGTTTTAGAAAGACATTCAGCTTGTTCTCTCACAGTATGCTTAGGACCATATAGATTAAATATTGACTGGATAACTAGGTGGAAAACCGGTTGGACTTCTGGGATCGAAACAGTGAGATAAGGGATCCAAAACCTTGCCTGATATCTGGTCACGAGTGACATCCTTTGGGGACTGATATCTTGTTTGATGATATGTAACATGTTTGTGAGTGGCCTGGACCGTGGGATGGGAAGTCAACAGTTTGTAGGTTATACCACTGGACAGCAGGTCTTCTTTGTATTGAAAGGGCTATATAGGCTGGAGAAATAGCTTGGCAGCTATCTCAGAAAGATCATCAAAGGCCGTGTCCTGCACCCTGTTTTCAGCTGGGATTTGATGGAACAGCAAGCAACTGCAGGAAGTCCTTGTGGAGTGCTGATAGACAGCAAACAACCTCCGTTAGCAGGGTGCCCCTGAGGTGAAGGAGGCCAGCTGCATACTGGGCTGTATAGACAAGAGAGTAGCCACAGGACCTGCGGCCACATGGAGAGAGGAGCTCACGGCGGAGCAGGTTTGCTGGAAGGATTTGTGACCCTGCAGGGGACCCACACTTGAGCAGTCTGTTCCTGAAGAACTGCACTCCATGGAAGGGACTCACGGTCAAGTAGTTTGTGAAGAACTTCATCCCGTGGGAAGGACTCATGTTGGAGAAGCTTGTGGAAGACTCCTGTGGGAGTGACCCCATGCTGGAGCAGGGGAAAAATGTGAAGAGTCTTCCCCCGGAGGAAGAAGGAGCAGCAGAGACAGTGTGTGATGAACTGACTGCAGACCCTAAGCCTGTAACCCTGTGCCTCTGGGAGGGAGAAGGGAGAGAATTCAGAATTAAAGTTGAATCTGGGAAGAGGTGAGAGGTGGGGGAAAGATGCTTTTTAAAATTTTTATTTTAAAAATTTAATTATTTATTTATCATTATCCTTCCCTGATTTGATGGGCATTAAATTAAACTAATTTCCTCAAGCTGAGTCTGTTTTGCTTGTGATGGTAACAGCTGTGATCTCTCCCCATCCTTGTCACAACCCACGAGACTTCCATTCTATTTTCTCTCCCGTGTCCAGCCAATGAGGGAAATGATAGAACAGTTTTGGTGGGCACCTGGCATCCAGCCAGGGTCAATACACCACAAAAGCCCTTAAGCATCCTTCTCTAGCTGGAGCTGCTCTAAATTGGAAATTGGGCTGGACAGTCCTCAGAAGTCCCTTCTAACCTTCATGAGTCTATGCTTCTATGAAAGCTATTTTTATCTTGTATACCATTTGGATGACACAAGTGTGACAAGACCAGTGGAATTTAAGTTATAAATGTGAAAATCAATCTAGTGGTGTATCAGCGGTTTTAGATTGTTAATTTCTTGGGTGATTCATGATCTCCCCAACTAGTCTGTGGGCAGGCAGACTGTGGTGTTTAGTTGCCTACTGGAATCAACCCACAACAATTGTTTTTTCAGCTTTTAAAAAGCTCTGTGTGTCTGTGCAGCGCAATTTCCCATCCAATATGTGAACACAAATGGACACACATTGATCAAAAGGAGAAAACCAGTAAGATTATGCACTGTAGAAGTATATTTCTATTACTGAATTCTCCCAAAGGATTATAACATGATGCATAAAATTACAGTTCAAATTGTCCAAGTGCTTACAGATATTTGTCTGTTTTCATTAGATTCTAAAAGGAAAGGGCTTAGAAAGTAATTATGGTAAGGGTATGGCATGGGTAAGGTGAACTGACTTCCTAAACACAAGTAACATCTGTGAGCATTTAGAAATGATAGTAATTGGAGTGATGTTTCAAATTTTTTTCTCACTTTCACTGTTTCCCTTTAGGTTGTGAACTTATTCAAGTGAGTTTACAAGCACTTTATTGTTCTCCAGAGTTCAGATAGCTGCTAAAATGCTCACTGCAGCTTTACATTTAAAACAGGTGTTATAACTCCCTACAGAGTAGTAAAACATTATGCCTTTCCCCCGTTTGTGCATACAGAAGAATTCTTTTAACACCTTTGTTATTGCTGCTATTCAAACTAATACATTTACTAGTCAAAACCAATTGCCATCACTTTGTAATTAGAAAACAGTGAGGAAAAGAAAGCCCTCCATAACAATTGGGCATTATGATTTTCTTCTTTGTGTGAATATGCACAAAGGACAACTTCACAAAAAGTTTACAAAGTGACTCAGAAATATTCAAATAATCACCTGCTTATGACCCAGCAAAACCACTAACGCTACTTTACAGAGGTAGAAGAGCCCTGGATTCCAATCATACTTCAAAAGTTAGTTTCAAGTCTAGTCAATTGGAAAGCCATTAGCACTTCACATTACTGTGATTTCTACAGAAATCTTGTGAGGGTAAGCCAAGCACACAGACACGATGCATGAATGAGGAGATTACAAGGATAAAAATACACCAGCTAGGGAAATAAACGTTAGCTTTAAAAACATTGCCACCATTAGCCTGAAATAATTGAGTATTGTAAGTTAAATATTAGTTTCTGTTTCTGTACCTAACATATACAACGAAGGTAAAAGAAAAGCTTGCGGTGTTTACAGTCTAGCTTGTTGAAAACATGATGATAAATTAACTTTAACTTGAATAAAAGTTAACATGTATTCTGACTAAAGATGAATGTTCTGAATTCGTGATTCCAAGCACAAGAAAGCATACGGAGATATGACTTGCAATAAGAATTACAGAATGATAATACATTTTAGTAAAGAGAAAGGAGTGACAAAAGCCAGATCAAAGAGCAGGGTTGTCACTTCTAGTATCTCTTTGGTCAAAGTGATGATCTATGAATTTGTCTTTGCATTGACAGTGAAAAAAGAGATGATATGAGGTGTAGAAGTTGGCTACTCTTGCAAAAAGCATATTCCACATTACACGAGATACATTTGTGTCACAGGAAAGTGCATTAAGAAATCTGTCAGACATTATTAAATGTTATATATATTTTCTTCTTGTGTATGTCTGTCAAAGTGCTTCGAAACTCCCATAATGCAAGACTCAACATAGATATAAACTTCACCAGGTAAGGTCCTTAATTTAAATTAGTCATCTAAGCTTATTCTTCGGGTAGGGGGAGTGACAGAGACCTCTAGAAGGCAACTTTTTCTTTCATAATTTTTGGGACAATAACATTCTGATAACAGCAATTAAATCTAGTGGGTTGTCTTATAAAAAACTAGTTGGGCAACTAGAATATTTTGGCATTAATATTATGCACACAATGGATAAAATTTAGATTGTGGTTTTAAAAATGTCAAAGACATCTGAGAGAAGTTTATATTAAAGACAGAACCATAATGCACTAAAAAGAAAGAATATACCTTTGTGGGCATTTAACAGACATTATTTGTCGTAGCTGGGAATTTGTACTATCCCATGGAAATAAATGGGAAGTTTAATTACACTGAGTCTGAATCAATCCCTTTGAAAACCTTCATACCTTCATAAGTAATGTAGATGTTCTTGTTGTATAGGGGATTTTTTCACTCAGTGATCTCCTGTACATGCCTATATTTGAATAGAAATATCCTGGTCCATTATCTCCATGATTTTACATCAAAGTACACCAGTATCTCTTTGTTTAAAAAAGTTCTGGCTAGTTTGGGGGCATAATTCATAAATACTTTTCTGTATTATATAGAGAACCTTGAGTGGATGGACAGACAAAAACATTCGGTCAGGTCTGAGCTTTACTGAGTGGCATTTTACTTGCAAGGTTTTCTCCTTGAAACCAGTGTGACTACTCAATGAGTAAGGAATGGCTACTCAGCATGTGCAGTGAAATGGAATCTGACCTGTGATATATCACTTCTGATGAAGAAAACCAGGATATTAAACAAGGTGCTTTAGATGACAGTAATACCCAGAATGCTCTTTTAAAATTAGCTTTCTTGAGTGACGGATTATTCTCTGTTGCAGACTCCAAGATAAAAAGGTCATTTGAAATATATTATAAATTCCTGCTTATGTTTCCTGTTACCTTCACATTTTCATATTCATCTTGTTATAATCCCCTGCTTTACAATACAGAACCTAAAAAGTAATCTTATTTATTCATCTTTTCCTGCAAGCTGCTGTTTCATTTCCTTTCTTTTTTTTTCCTTCTCCTTGCTCCAACATTCCTATTCTTTCCTAGTTTCTAGTCTCACTTAATTAAAATATAAAAATGTCACTCACTTCTTTACAACATCAAACTAATTTAATCTACCTCATTCTCCTACAGGCTGCAGGCAAATTCCTTGTCTAAATACCAGTTGAACACTGCATATAAATCTGTGTTCTCATCCCCTCCCCAGCTGCAGTCTTCTTCTCTTTGTAGCTGTAATGTTAAAAGATTGAGGGAGCCTGGAAGGACAGATGGGGCAAGGTTCTGGGGATAACTGACCAAAGGAAAAGGGTAAGGTTTAAAAGAAAAGAGCAGCTTTGCAGCTGGAAGAATGAGATTTGCACAGTGTTGGTTAAAATAAAGTTGTTAACCAGTAGAATCTATTTATTCACAATTTTTTTTTCTTTCGAGAGTGGAAGTATGCAATTACATGAGAAGAGAAAGAAAGGTTATTTTGTAAAGAAATTGCTTTGTAAAACATTTCCCTGGTTACATGAGAATACATAGAGAATGCAAGGATAAATAGCTTTCTACCTCGAGAAGCAAACCAGTGAAGATGTTTTGCTTTAGGCAAACACTGTTACTTCCCCTGCTTGTGACCTGGAACCAGAGTCAGTGGGCCCCTAATAAAAACACATACCCAGTACAATACACGCAGTACATAATCTCTGCATGAACAGGGTTGCTCTTCACCTGCTGATGCAGAAAGGGGAAGGGTGGCATACACTTGTAGCAGTGCAACACCAGTAACAGCAAAGCAGATCAGGTATTCAGTGGGTGCAGAATGCGTAGAGGGAAACACAGTCTCTATGACAAGAGTGTAGTCATTGGGAGGATTTTTTAGTTTGTTTTGTTTGCTTTCATTTTTAAAATTACCTTAAAAAGAATTAGAGGCTCTTGTTTTCTTTTCTGTCCCCACTGACCCACTTTCATCTGTTCGCTTCATTTAACTACAGTGTCTTTGTGTAGCAGTCAATAAAGACATGCTTCATCTCACCTAAATTCAGATATCTAAAAGCTAGAGGCAGGTAATTTCCTTAGGCTACCAGTATAATTGTTGCAGAGAAATGGATACCACAAACAGAGTTTGAGCTGCTCTTTGTCAGATACCCACCACAGCCAAGAAAATTGTTCCCTGATAATTCCTGTTTCTTTCCTCAGCAACATGTTCCTAGCTGGGATCCAGTTGTATCTTTACACACTGGCATTAGAGCAATAAGTCCTACCTCATTTCTATATTTATTCTTATTTTTTCTATTTTAGCTATTTCACATAAGAAAAAAACATATCACTTGCACAGGAATTGAACCTTGAATTTTCAGATGAGAGGCAGATCAGCTGGAAATAATTTATTTTGATCATTTTGGATTTCCAGAAAATTGCAGGAGGTCTTACAGCAAAAATTCATACAGGATTGAGTATTGTGATGGCCCTGAGTGGATTGTGCTGTAAAATGACATATGAACATACCTAAAACCCTTCTTGCTTAGAAGGATGATATGTTCCTTTCAATCTCTGCTATAAGCAGTAAATTATGCCCCAATTAAAGCCGGTTCAAGGAGAGGACGGAGGAAACTAAGATTTAAAACTTAAAAAGTCTTTGGAGACCAGATTTCAATATCAGGCTACTTGTTAAAAATCTTAATAAAGAACAGGATAAATAAACACATGGGGAAAATATTCCACACTATGGAACAGGCAATTCGGAAGGATGATGCATTGCACAGGTGTAGGGGAGGAATCAGTGAGCAACTAATTCATGCGAGATACTTGGGTTTAAAAAAACCTCAAAATGCATCAGAGGGAAGAGAGGTCCTCTTGTAAGCATTAGGAAACAACTGAAGAATATGAACCATAAGGTGGGGATTGGTGAACAGATTTCCTAATGGTAGAAAAGTTACACCCATGATTTTGTGCTTAGTTTTCTGCTGTCCCGACTTCATTAAATCATAAGGATGAAGAATAACAAAGTGAAAATTCTCATATCCATTTCATAAAAGTAGCTGAAGAAAACTTACAAGGCATTTGCAGGGTCCAGTCAGAGTCTCAGTACAGAAAACCAACCCAACTGCCAACAGTTACAGAAAATACTAATCGCCCTCCTGATCACTCTTCCTCCCCACATCCCATCCAATCCCAACCCACCCCACTCCAGGTGCCATTCCTCAAATTGCTTTAAGTTCATGAAAATGGGCACACCTTTTTATGCTTTGTATACTCAGAAGATAATCCTGGGAATCTGAGTTCTGTCATGGGCATCTTAGGAAACTTGCTTAAGAAATGTATTCCACTTTTGTGTGAGGAATGTCTTATTGTTAAAACTTATCAGTTGTGTTTCGTGTACCATATATCTAACTCTATAGTAAGTAAAATGAAGAATAAATTATTTTTCTTAGAACGTGCAGAAGAGGCAAAACAGCTACAGAAGTTTAAAGGGGGGTGGGTGGTAGAAGTAAATCTCTGCTTCCCCTGCTTAAGATGAGAAAGAACTATCTTTTTCTTCCTTTATCTCATATTTAGGTGATTTGTGATAAGTTGTCCCGACAAGGTGATTGTCAGGGATTTTCTATTTTTGCTTATCATGCTGTTCATTTTGCATTACTAGAGAGCACCCTGTCTTGGTGATGCATGTTAGCTTTTATAGCCAATCTCTCCTTTGAAATCCTCCAAGGTTCCAGACATATAATCTCTTTCCTCAAAACTTTTTATGTCTTTCTTCTGCAAGAAACAGACAGTTTGTCATGTCTCTTAAACCAAAGAAGTGGATTAACCCAAATCCCTAGGAATGTTAATATGTCTTTGTTAAATCAAATGTCATTTTGTCTACTTTGCTAGCTAATAAATAACTTCTTTCTTATCAAGAAGTAAATCATCCCTCCTCACCCCAGCTCTCTTAACTCATTGTTTACATTTCATTATAAAGTATAATTAGAATTCAAATGTATATTTTACATAAATCTCAATTTTATGTCAGTCTGCCTATAAAGATACTTCTAAAGATATAAAGTAGATAAATATATGTACCTTCCCATTGGTTCTTGAATACTGGCCAGAAAAGACAATAACTAGTTTCTCTCACATGACAAGAGGTCTGAATGATTTACTCCTGTTTGCAGTCTCTGAAACAATATTCTTATAGTAGAAACTCCAAGTGGTTGCCTAGGGAGAGAGGACAGTTTTATGATACTAAATGATTAGGTGAAAAAATGACAAATGAAATTCAGTGTAGGCAAGTGAGAAGCAGTGCACATGGAGAAAAATATATCCATAATGATAGACTTGAAATTACTTAAAATCACTCAGAAAAGACAGGACCTTAGATAGTTTTCTGAAAAGCTTAACACATGCTCCGCAATGGTCATAAAAGCAAATATACTGTTTAGGATCATTTCAAAAGGAATGAGAAACAAATGGAGCAATCATTATGCCACTGAGAATCCATGATGTGCCTTTAACTTAAAAACTTCTGCAAGTTCTTGTCTTCCTTTATCAAAAAGAAGCAAAGAACTCAGGCCCAGGGAAGTATAGCAAAGGTTATTAAAGGTTTGAAGCAACCTCCTATTAAAAAGTGAAGATTACTTATAAAATGGACCAGACTTCTTCAGATTAGAAAGACTAAAGGAAGATAACATAATAGTTTGTACCATTGTAAACAATATGAGACTTCTTTTCCCCTCATTTATTTAACTCTGGAATTCATTGCCACAGGGTGCTGTAAAAGCAGAAGTGTAAAGACAGACAGCGCAGTCTGCGACCCTTCAGAATGGAAAACGAGATGAAAGGAAAGACAATGGAAGCTCATAAAAGCATATGTCGTGTGAAGAAGGTAAACTGGGAACAGTTTTCATTGTTTCTCCATTATTAAACTCTGGGTCTCATTGCCACAAGTCTCATGGAGGTCAAAGTATAAGCGGGTTCAAAAAGAAATTCATAAAGTTGAGCTCCACCAGACAACATTTAACATTACAGTTCAACTACCATCTCTGGTTAGAGGTACTAAATTACACTTTTCTAGAAATGATCACTCTGGACAGCCCATGCTTCTTGTATTCTTCCCCAAGAATACTTTTTTAGTCACTGTCAGAGGGAGAACATTGAGACAGACTGATATTTTGTTCTTGTGCTCCTGTGGTTGTTTTAACTAATCACAGAACTTTGGGATCCACAACTGCTACCTTCCGTACCTTCATTTATTCTCAGATCAAGGAAGTGTGCAAGTGAGACCCGCATATATTGTTTTTCTATCTGTATTCTTTGCCATTGTTACGGTCTGGTTATTAAAATTATTAGAAATGCCTCTGCCCAAATTAAGGTGCAAATGAGACCATAGTCCAAAGTCAATAGTATGGATTTTATTTGATAGTTAATATGAGAGAGAGAGAGGGGGGAGAGGGAGAAAGAAAGAAAGAAATAGAAAAGATGTGGAGGGACAGAAAGAGAGTGACAGAGACAGATTAAAGAAAATGTCACCACTCTGTGGATCCCATGGGTGTCCTGATGACCCTCTCCAGCTGGTCTTCTTGGTGGTGAGGGTGCCTCCCAAAAACACAGAATCCAAAGGATTAATACATGTTCGGGCCATGTGGGAATGCCCAGGTACCTCACCTGGGGGGGTGAGGGGGGGGGGACTTTGACACAGTCTCTTGCAGCAGACTCTGGGTCTGTTGCATCACTTTGCATCACGTGCAGTCCTGTGGAGCAAGGCCTCTGGGGAGTGCTTTGGGGGGTGTTCGATGGATTATGACACCCCCTCAGCTGCCTCTCACATGAATGTCCCGTGGATGTGGCTGTCCCAGGGTTGGGGGTTTCAAAGCTGGGCTGGTTTGTGTAAGGGAGGGTGGGATTCAGTGCGTGTGACCAGAGGTTACACCACACACCTGAAACCTCCTCCTCCTCCCGCAGTTGTGGGGAGGAGTCTCTGTAAACCTGGCCTCTGTGGGCTGTAGTGGCCCCCACCCCAAACCCAGCCAGGGATGATTTTCTGCTGGGTCTGGCTTTCTTGTGGACAAAAAGCCTTTCCCTCAGCCTTGTTTGTTTCTCTCTAGACCCGAGATGATTGAACAATAGTGTCCCCTTTATCTTATCTAGGCAGCTTAACTCACAGTCCAAAGTTCCAGTCAGGCATCTTCAAGGAGATGTGGGCTACGGTGGTTGTAACTTCTTTATATAGTTTTTGCTATAATGGGCAAAACTCCTTCATAACAATGTTTAAGGCATGAACCATTTCAGTCTCTGACAGCCATTAAGCACAGCTAGAATGTGCAATTGGACCTTTTCTCCGTGATGAATTGCTTGGATCATGTTATACTTAATAAAAGGAACAGCCTGGCTTACTCTAAAAATGTTGTGATTTTTCTTATAATGAAATGCTAATATTTAGTCTGACAAATTTTCCAGAAGTTTAGTTAATTAAACATTTTTACTTATCTACAGCTTTTTAAGATGAAGTCTTTGTGATTTGATGGACTCTACCTCCTCCCCCTCCCTCCCCCCACTTTTTTTTGGAAATAGGGAGAAGACAGAAAATGTCCTTAGGAAAGAGAAGATTTCATTTCAAGGCATGTACCTGTTACTGGATACAATTTTGAAGTATAGTCATTGTCACTTCGCCTCAAAAATATTTGTTTGAGAAAACGTCACTAGGGTAGGATACAAGCTGGGAAGGTGTCAAAACAAGTGAAGCAAATGAAATGCTCCATATCTGTGATGTTGAAAAAAAAATCAAATGTGGTAATTGTTATCATTGGGCGCTTTATTTTGGGGCCTTATAGGCCATGTAGTCAGAAAGTATACAATTTAAGGCACACGATATGTGCCTCTCAACAAAGGTCCGTGCTTTTGCAGAGTAATGAGTTTTAAGAACAATGCAGAAATCTCTACAAAGTTAAAATGGTGAGGCAAGTTCTTGCAATAGTATCATAAAATGCAGTGAAGTTGCAGGTCACAGTGAAGTAACAAAATGTTTCTGCTATCCATCTCTTTTGTTGTTAGGTTAATATTACTTTAACTGCTGATATTCACAGTATTTATAATTTAGACGTAATTTAAATAGATAAAGTGTCAGAAAAAATCCATGATGTGTTGCAGATCATGATGGATATGATGCTCTTTTCATTTGAATACATTTGTATGTGAACAGTCATCCAAATATATCTATTATAACTCCAGCAGTATGACAGAATCATCATTTCTTAAAATCTCTATTACTAGACTGTAAGTGGACTGTTAAACTTTGGCTCAAGGGCACAATAACCCTCACATCAGCATAATTTAATCATAAGTTAATGGAAAGTTAAATTCAATGTTCAAGACAGTGTAATTCTTTCCTGTTTCATATATTCCACGCCTATAGATTTTCCAAAATGGGTAAGGCTTTTATATTGAAATGCCTTTCCAGACATAAATACTTTAATGCATTTTTATTGTCTTATTTTTTGACGAAAGGAAATTATCTTATTTCTTGTCTATCTGCCTTAAGAATGATGTTTTCTTTCTTCTGGAAAATATTTTCTGATACACAACTTTCGAAAAATTGAAGTATATATTCATCCATACTGGGTACTCAGATAATAGTTTCCTTTAACTGACAAAAGCTTTTTCTGGGATACTGTTGACAACTGTATAAAATATGCTAGTTGGCCTACAAAAGATTGTGGACATTTATTTATAAAGGGAAGTGACCTGACAGAAGTTCATAAATATCCTTTTGCTTGATATACGAATCTGCCCTGGAGATTTCCTCTGACATGTCATCACCGAGGGGCACAGAGTAAAACAAGGACGTGCCATGTGGGCAGACAGAGCAAAGACTGAACATCATCTTGATAATGTACGTTGAGGTAGATCATAGCTGCTCCATGCATTTTAGGGCATGTCTGATGAGTACTGAAGCATTGCCCCATTTTCTGGGGACAGCTGAAGCACACAGAAGCTTTCCTGTCACGTCTTCCTTCCTGCTTTTATTCTCCATGTCAGCAATACTAAAGTAGCTGTGTACAGGCGATAAACAGCGTCCACTTGTGTCCTAATACATTGTGCCAGGCCGGTGAGCACTAGAATGCTTTGCTGTACTAACCTGATGTAACCAAGTGAAATGAAGAGGGTGATTGGGACCAATATTTCTGTGGCACTTGGTGGGGTTGATATGAAGAAAGTAATGATGGTTTTGTTGCAGTGACACTGTTAGATGATTTTTTACTTTTCTTTAAAAGTTACTTAATTTCTTCAAATTGTAGCACAGTGTAAACTCAGTCTGTTCTTTCAAAAATTCTTTCATTGTAAAATTTCCACTTCTGTGTCCATTAATGATATTACCATAGCTCTCATCATAGACACTAAGTTCATGCTTAATGTGACCAATCAGTAAAAAGATAAAACACAGATTCTCATATTTAACATTTTTTCCAGGCTCTTCTAAATTTTCCTTTTCACTGAGTGATTGCTTGACGTCTTGTGATTTCCTTTTATCCTTAAAACCGGCTATGCTCTTCAGCACTGATGGAGTGGCCTTGCACGAGTCTGATTTATATTCTGCATGTGAGTGTGGAAATTAAATATAACTTAATGGAATTAGACCCTTAACAATATCTGGTTAAATAAGAAGTCAGGGCATCCAAGCTCTTTGCAATTTTTTTTCCTCCCTTTCAAGAATTCAGTTTATTAATTTAAAATATGTTAGGCATTACGTATATTACCTCATGCAATGTAATACCAAATGCATCTCCAAAGTTTAAAAGATCTAGGCAATCCTAGAGTATTTGGATGGAATGCTGTCACCATTGTTGCCTTGTCAAATAGGGCATTTATCAGTGAATATTTTAGTTGATACCTAATATTATCTTGTTATGTATTGATCATATTTATTACTACAATTGATATGAAAAAGAAACAATCTTTTTCTGGTGCACTACAAATGCAACTTTAGCACAAATGTAGTCCATTTTTTTGGCTTTTTTGTTATATATTCAGATCTTATGAGTTTTGGAGTTATCTTTTAAATCAAAAGACAGAAGGGTAGTGGATGGCTGAGAAAGAAAAGGTCATACGGACTAAAATGTTTGGAGTTTAGCTAACACTTATTTAGTTCTAGTAGTCTACACCTTTGCCTGACATAAAATGTTTGTCAAAATGTCAACAGCGGAGCATCTTCAGCTAAAGAATGATCCTGAACATTTTTGAGAGGTTTAAGATGATATCCTTGCAAAGCCAAAGAAGACAAAACTCTATTTCCTTATCATTTATAAATAGGGAAAAAAGGCAGAAATAATGTCTCCAGGAAAAAAATAAACAAAAAATCCAAACAAAAAACCAACTTATTGTCACCAGATATGTCCATGAAGAACATCACTTCATTAGTTTTGTGTCATAGTGTGGCAGACAACAAAACAGGTATTGAAAGGGGAATTTATTAAAGCACTACACAATGGAAACTGGCTTAAGAGCAATTGGATTCCCAGATTAGAAGTGCCAAATTAATCTTCTATCTTTCTTTATGAAACACCTGATCTTGTAGAATTAAAACAAATTGATAAGTATATCCATGCAATTCTGTGGAAATATTGCTAAATTAGAGTCCATAGTTGTTTACAAAAATTGCTGAACAAACCTGAAACTTATTAAAGACAAGAAGGTATCTTGTTATGATGAAAAGAGAATGTAAAGTGGGGAGGTATGAGTACTGCATTCTTCAGCTCATGTTGGTGGCATGAAAACTGGTTTGCACTACTGACATTTGACAAAGACACAAGTTCAAGGACATCGTCAAGGAGTGAGGTATTGAGTGGGAAAAGTTAGATGTTATTGATCCAATAAAACTGAGAAAAAATTCATCAAGAAAAATTAAAACCCCTAAATTTTTGCATCTAGCTGTTAGATCACTAAGCGGAAGAAACATGGAGTACATTGGATAGTCCAAGATACTTATGAACAACCAATGCACTTTTATACTGAAAAAGTTAATGTAGCAGAAGTTGCTTTAGTAATGATATTCTAACACCTGTGAGGATCATAATAATTCTTTTAAAAGACCCTATTGAAAGTTCACTGGTAATAATGTACACATTGTACATGTTTTCAAGGCAGATGAGTTTGGAATGTAGATGTGAAGAATGTCTATTAGCTGTATCAGAGAAGGGAATCTAACATGCAGGGTGAGATAAATTAATTTCTTCTTGTATAGTTGTGAAGGGTCAAGACTGCCTACCTGTAACTGCACTGGGGAGTAAATGTTATGCAAACTGAAGGGAAAGGACAAACAAGGGTAACTCTTCATTAATAAATTTAAGTGAAAATTCAAAAACAATTGTCTGGCCATCAGAGTTTGTTTCTGAAAAGACTTCTCTATAAAGGAACACAAATCAGTATTTCAAGGTAGATGTCAGATCATTGTGTTAGTAAAGTATTTTAAATAAGTTCAGAATAAGATACTTTGAATTGTTCGGAGATAATGAGGTATCAAAGCATGGGTACTGTTGCTGTGGTAAGAAACTTCTTTCCTCCAGTGGTGAAGGTAAGCTAACTTGCTCTACTTCCACAGAAGGTACCTGGGCTTTTCTTACCCCACGTACACAAGAGGTCAGTCAATCACTCATGGTGTCTGCCCACATGTAGGCTCACTCTCTGGCATAATCAAGAAAAGGTGAGGCAGCTTTTAATTCAGTGGAAGAGGGGTTAGCTGCCTCCAATTTGCTGCAGGGCATCAGTGGATCAGCTTTGAGTGATCTCTGAGCAGAGGACAGTGGAGCTGCAGTTTACCATTCTAGGATGACTTCCTAGTGGACAAATCTAAAATAACCCCTGGATATTGCATCCCTAATGGATGCAGAAATGTCATGTTGCATATAGATAATTGTGGCATGACATAGTTGCCTGCAGTAGTAAATTACTGGACTGAATGATCCAAGAGGTTCATACTCATATATACTACATATACCTTCAAAGTGCAATATTTGTTGTAGGAGTTAGGATGTTAAACATTTGAAACTGCGCAACATCCAGCTCTACCTAGTCTGAACTAAATTCAGTCTTTTTATAGAATAAAGTTTTTTGAATATTTCCTGTCTGTCGTTGTTGCCAAGGATTTTTGAAAATGTCGAAGGACAGGATGACTCTATGGCTAAGCCTTTACTTACAGCGAACAGTTGCATAGAAAATAGAAGGTTTCTTTAAATATTAAAGGTCAAGGTTTTGTAGTCAAAAAGGGCTGTGACATAGCTATTCAGGTCAGAAAACAACTTGCAATATTTGTTTCCTGTGGTCACAATGTCGTTCTTTAGGCAAGCTTCCTATACAGAGGTTATACACACTGAGGTCTACTGGAATAGAAACTGAACTCCATAGGAGTTTAAAGAAATTATATGCCTTAGACAACAAATTATACTTGAATATGTGAATGTTCACTAGCAAATTCAAATAAGACCTTGTGAGTAAAATGCAGTCTATGAGGTGCTGAAATGAGATTATAGTTGTCAGGGAGCCTATTACAGAATTCATCGCTCTAGTTCATTTGTTTCTTTCAGATGAAAACTGATGATGGGGACCACCCAGCCCTCCTCCATGTCAGAGACCATATATATGCAAGTGCCAGGAGATTTAAACAAAACTGGAAGAAGTCCAGTCAGAAAATAGCTGTTCTGACCGTGAAAACAAACAGCAAGTATCAGAGAATAAGCACCAAAATTTCCTCTGACAAAACCAGAGAAGACCAAATTCTTTAATGCAGACTATTTGGAAATGACAAAATTAATAAACATTCTATGGAATATCAGAACAAAAATGAAAGAAGGCACAAATCCAATTAACTTCATCTCAGAAGGAAGACAAATACTTTTGGTAGACTACTTTTTAGTGAGATTCACAGATAAACCGTGATTGCATCTTGACAGTCTTTCTATTTAAAGTTTTCGGTACTTTCACTTGTATGAATTACTTAGAAAATGACCTTGCTGAAGAGTATTTCTTTAGTGATTAATGAGATTAATTTATAGGTAGCTGATGGGTTAGGATAAAAGGGCAGACTCGTAAAGGTGACACTGCTGTGGGTGTTTGCTACAGGCTACCTGATCAGAAGGAGAAAATGGATGACACCTTCGAGAGGCAGCTGAAAACGGCCTCAAAGTCACAGGTGCTGGTTCTCATGTGGGGCTTTAACTACTCTGACACCTCCTGGAGAAGCAACATAGTGAAGCACAAACAGTCCAAACAGTCTGATGATTTGGTCAGCCTTTGTTCCTGTTCTCCATTCATTGCTTTTGATTCAAGAGTTTTTGTTTTTCAGGGTTCTTT
This sequence comes from Cnemophilus loriae, assembly GCA_013397755.1. Lineage (NCBI taxonomy): Eukaryota > Metazoa > Chordata > Aves > Passeriformes > Corvidae > Cnemophilus > Cnemophilus loriae. Next base: position 134,277 of record VZTF01004847.1, on the reverse strand, counting down.
TCTCCCATAGGTTAATGACAATCTGATCTTTTGGATGAGTAATGAAAAGGCTTCATTTGTGATTTCCCTTTCCCACTGGAATTTTTATTTCAATTGCACAGGAGAAAGTATCACTCTTAGAATAGTAGTTTCCCAGAGAAATACTGAGTGTATTTGAGATTCCTGCCCGTAAAATAACATTAATTCACTAGGGAATGATCAGATCCTAAGAGAACAGATTAGTTATAGCCTATTATTTCTGTGAACAGCATACTCTATACATGTCCAAATGTTTGACCCAGTTTTTTCAAAAGTAAGCATCGACAGGTTGTGTTCCATTCCTCTAAATGCAAAAATAAATTTAAGCAAGTCAATATGATGGAGTAATTTCCTAGACAGAATGAACTATTGATAATGCTTTGTGCTGATGAAATGCGATGATAAAGGGAAATTAATCTTTCTACTCTATGGTCATTTCACACTGTCAAGCAAGTTTTAGATTCAACAATATCACCAGTATTACAATACTACCATTGCTGGGCACAGAAATACGTGGTACTTGTTTCTCATGCTACCCCTATCTCTTAGCCTTAGCTTACGTTGGAGCTGGTACAACTAGAATAATTGAGAGTTTCCCTCAGGCAAAAGCTGCCTCAGAAAGTGTGAAAGCAAATACTACATGTATGTTCCTTTATAGTTGTAATGTCTGTCCTATTATCTCTCGACCGTTGAGATATGAAAAAATAATTTAAAATGCATTAAAATTATTGTAATTTTCACATATGGCCATTTCAGTTTTATGAAGGAAATGTATCCCCTCATGTTTGGCTTTGTACCCACTTTCTGATGTCTCAGAAGTATATTTCTGTTATTAGAGCTTCTGTAATTTCAAAACACTATGCCAGACAAGTACTACACCTTCAGAATTCCATAGTGAGAAGATGGGCCCACTGGAATAAGAACCATTCTGCCTGATAAATGCTTTCAAAATAAAGATCTCTACACAGATGCAACATATATTTATAGGCATGTGGGCACATGGCACCACAGATTTTCTTTTTTTAATAGGTCTAGAAAGTGTACTGCCTTATGTTAGCTGCATATGAGGGTCTCTCTCCTCTCTCAAAGAATTTAATCTGTTCTGTATTCCCGAACATGAGTGGGTTTGTTTGCCATAGGTGAATCCTCTCTTCAATAACATTAAGCACTGAGACTTAAGCAATAAATTTCACAACAAGTATCGTGTATTGCCATTTCTTCATGCCAGGCTCTGCATACAGAAGTCACAAGTCAGCATGAAGTATGTGATTATCCAGAACAAATGCAATAGTTCAAAGGGTGTTTGCATACATCCTCATGCTGAAAAAGCAATCACTGATCTAGCAGGAAATTGTTTCCTTACATTTGACAAAACTTCAGAGACTAAAGAAGTTTTCACTTCCCATGTATCTCATTTGTGTCTTGGAATCTGAATGATCTCACACACATTTGTGTCCTCCGCAATGTGGTCTTTGTTGTCACACAAGCATAGCTGGTTTCACACTGTGCCTAGTAGATTATCAGAAGATTTAGGTCTAGTGTTGAATCAGAAATAATACAAGTGAGGCACTCAATAGCTGCTGAACCACTCCATGAAGGTGAACCTGGGCACACACGTTAAGTTTTCAAATAAAAATGTAGACCCATTGGAGTCTGAGTCACCTGCATAAATGTGTATGCATACAAAGTAGACTTCTTCATGGTCAGTGAGTGGGTGCTTCTATGGTATAATCTTATCCTAATATTAATGGCTAAAATAGAACTGAAATGTACCTTATGCATTTGTGGTCGTTCATTATAATGAGCTTTGAATGACCAGCTCAGACTCAAATGATGACACTGTAGATCCAAGGTACATGAGAGGCAATTCTCACTCTGTAGATATCTAGGTATCTAGGTCATTAATCCCATATGGGCTACTGAACATTTAAACTGCTCTAAAGTTAGACAGTATTCCTATAGATCGTTCTTTTGGATGTAGATTACTAAATTCCACTTAAAACATACTGTAGATACTGCAATTTTTTTTATAGCTTGGCTTAATATAAGGAACCTTATAGAGAACTATAGGGTAATTGTACTGTAATTTCTCCTAAGAAATTTTAGACTAAGAAATGGAGACTTAGGACACTGTAAGAAAATGGAATTTGGAGTCTACCCATGTTCTGATTTAAGTTTCACTATCCTCATTATACTCAGAGAAGGAATTGAAATATATTCTGTTGGAGATGGACAAAAATATATGTTATAAATCTCACTGAATGTAAAACCTAGTCCTTAAAGGATCTCTTTATCACATTGCTCATATTCTTCAAAATAGGTTAAACATGACATAAGAGGACCTCCTTGAAAGTGGTGTTCCTGGTTAAATACAAATGTTAAAAATTTGAATTTTGCCTGTATTCAAGAGAAGTTTTAGGTGGTGATAAGATCTGATTATAAGACATGCCTCTGCCTGAATTAAGGTGCAAACAAGACCATATGCTGAAGTCAATAGTACAGATTTTATTTTACAGCACATGGGAAGTAGAGAGATAGAAAGAAACAGGAAGGGGTGGGGGGCGGAGGGAGGAAAGAGAGAGAGTGAGTGAGAGAGAGAGATTAAGCAAAAGATATCACCACTGCGTGGGCCCCTGAGGCATCCCACTGGTCCTTCTTCACCTTGGTTTTCAGTGGTGGGGGTCCCAGAGTCATTCTTCTGGAGCTACCACTTTTATGAAGTCCAGGTCATGGGTATCCATGGGGCATAGATGCTGTTTCCACAGCTTGGACTGGCATGTGTGTCCTTTCCCACAGTTTTGCCACCGTGCTAATTTTTTGTCAGTCTTATCTTAAGTTCCCACAGTCTGCACAGCAGAATTTTGTCTGATGTACTAATTCCAAATCATCACTTTCATTAGGCCTGGGATGTCTGGTTTGTCATCTGTGTTTATTCTTGTTGCGATGGCTTATTTACGGGAACTTCCTTCTCTAATTGTGTTTTGTGCAACAGCATTCTCTAAGTCCTCACAGGTGGTAAAAGATTATTTGTATATTTCTAGAAGTCAAGTGACACCTATATATCTAAATCTTTCTCTGTCTAAAGCACTTTACCACATTTAAGTGCTTAACTTACCACATTTTCCTTAAGTATGTATGTTTTTAATCTGCCTTGCTAATCTAGTGCCTTCTTCTCGTCTTGGATTTAACAATTCCAGAAAGCTACCTAAGACTACAGAATTTCCTCATTCTTATTACTTTGCTGACAGTCAGATGAACCATTGCCAAAGAAATAAGTGGAAGGCATAACACATCATAAAGAAGCATACTGACCTGCAGGAGCTATGTATTCTCTGCTCTAGTTTGCTTTTTGGTGTGAGGCTCTCCAGCTCATCTTTCTGTCACAGCACAGGGGGCTGGTTGCCATATCTGTACACAAGATCAGTGTGACTCAGAAAAGACTGCCTGAAGACTGTATAACTCATACTGGTTTCGTTGCATTTATTTAGATGCAACAAAAATGCACACGAAAATTTTTTGATAAGGTGACTCTAGATAATACGTAACACCTTGCACTGGACCAGAATCTGAACTAATTTAGTGGTGCATACATTGGAAACTGAAGAGACATCACAGTTCACTGTAAAGGAAAAGAAAGCAAGAGAGCAAGAAGTTAATTTTTTTGCAGTTCTCCAGTCATTAGAGCATTCTGTGCATGATCATTTCCCAGAGAAAGTTGCTGATGTTGTTACTGTCATTATCTATATTAGCATCAGTCCTGCTCATGGACTAGTAAGCCACCGTATTAGAAAGTAATAACAACCATAAAAAAAGGTCTCTTCTCCAGACAATCAGTGTTCTAAACACAAGGGATGAAACATCAGATAGAGAGAAGCACTGGAAAAAGACCATGCACATCAATATGACAGGTAGTACTGTTACTATATCTGTTGCCTGATTTTTTCATTATTTTTCCCCTAGCAAATTTAATAAAAATGAGTTTACTTAAAAAGGATGAAGACCAACACAATCATACACAAGTAGCTCCTCTCAAGTGGCAAAGAGGAGTGTTAAGCACGCAGGTATTTGGTGGAAAATTTTTCCAAGTGGAAAGAATTTTTTTTCCAGATGGAAGGAGAATCTTTCCAAGGTGACAGAGAATATAATTGTGGTCCTGTCAAGGAATAATTGCGGGCAAGACTGGATACAAACTGGATACAGAAAAGGGAACTATATTTAACACAGTACAGAAGGGGCAGGCAGAGGGAGAAGAGAGGATGAGATGGATAATGGCTAAAATTTGATGGAGTAGAAACAAAATCTTTGTAGCAGCATCTCTGTGGTTATTACTTAGGAGGAATGCCCTCTCTAATCTGAAATTAAAAAAAAAAAGAATCCTTTCAGATGTTGGGATGCAAGGTAGTGAGACTTTTATCTACGTGAATGGACAGGACAGGATGTCTCTTAGATCTGTCACTCAGGCTACAGGTCTTAAGAAAATCCTTTACATGGAATGAGAGAATTCTTTTAGCCAAAGATGAAATACAGGGTGAAGATACTGACCTGCACTTCTCAATAAAAGAGCTAGCAAGAAATGTTTTTTAATGGAAAGAAAAGAAGTCTATTTAGCTATAATGATTGGACATTCCTAAAATAAAGTTGGAGAAATCACTAATATTTTGGATTGGATGAAAAAGCAACAGTGGAAAAATTAATAATGTCCTTAATAATGCACACCCCAAAGTGCTATCTTATGGAACCACTATCCAGACACATTCCAGAATATGATGTCAGTATAGATGAATGTTTAAAGATTTTTATACTGAGTTTTTGCAATTAAACCACCTCTTTGTTTCGTGTAAAAATTTTGTAGTTTTATTGTCATACCAGATTTAGACTGGAATCTTCAAGTGAATACCAAATACAATACAATACAAAAGAATACCAAAACTCTGCACCAAGAATCCTGACAAATGAAATCTGAATAAAGAAACAAGACTTTATGCACTTATCCCTGAAGTCCACAACAGCCGTTCCCATAAATATTGATTGATAATAAAAATTGAATTATGTCTGCAGAAAAATTATTTGAGAAAGAATACTCGTGTTCATTGTAATATTTTTTGTTGAAGTGCTCACTCATAGATACTTTTCAGGAAAAAAAGGATCTGCTAGTAGGAATGTATTTTTTTCTTTGTTTAGGAAACCTACAATTTTCAAAAGACAATCAATTAAGCTCCTCTAAGATCACTTGCTAAATATCAGCTGCCTGTGTACAGTGACCTAGAGCTTGCCATTATATGAATAATAGAGGCTGAAGTGGAAGAAACTACTGAAGTGGAAGAAAAGAGCAAATTACATTTTATTTTATCTGTACTTTGAGTAGATATGCTTGAAGAATTTTTGAGCTTAGGATAAAATGGAAATTCATTCACTTATCTACTTTGTTCTACTTCTCTGCATGGTAGCAATCAGATCTATTGAGACTGGTTAAAACGAACAAATAAAAAATGTATTTGACAAGACAAATCATCTGTGCTATGTAATAACCTGCAAATAATTATGTTGTCTGAAAAATAATACCTTTAAAATTAAGGTTAATTACTTAGGAGGTTGATGTCTGGTATTATAATAGTCAAATTAATATTTGGGTTTACTAAATGTTGCAGTTTTAAGTTGTGTAGTAGCATAAACTGATTTTATTTTCCAAGCTGCATTGGGTAGGACTTAAGGAAAATGGAGGCACTGACCTGAAAGATTAACTTGGTCCTATGTTGTTAATTTATCGTAAAGCAGCCAGGACTAGTAGTAGGACAGGTACAGGATTTACACAGGCAAGCCATGATTGGGAAAATCTGTAAAAAAGTGACAGATGACTGACCAAAATAAATCGATGGAAATATGTTTTCAAGAGAACTGTGGAGAAAATTTAGTGCATCAAGTGGAATATGACAGTACCAAAGTACACATGGACTTATGCAAGACAGGGAACCACAGGGAATAATGTTCTGGATGTAAATGTATGTGCTGTGCTCTTCAAGGAAGTACATGTTAGAGCCCTGGAACCAGGGGAGACACAGGGGTTGTAGCAAGCTGCCGTGAAACGTGCATATAGATGAGGCTGGCAGCACTGAAGGGCAGGGAGCTGGCCAAGAGGCCAGAGCAGAGATGGGAAAGAGAGAAGGCTACAGGCAGATGCAGGCATGGTCTGAATTCTTCTCCCCATTATTTGGCATGCAGAAGTGAGGGGGGTTCTGTGGCTGATTTACAGCAGCACGCCTTCAGCAATACTATGAGGTACTGCAAAACGAAAGCAGGTGAGAGAGGTACGAAGGAAGCAGAGCTGGTACAACAGACACTTGCCTACATCTTGGATGCTCATAAAAAGATCAGGGTTCAGAAGTCTTTTTAAAATCGATTTACACACGTGGCCTTTATGGTTGAGAAGAAAGAATTCTGAAATTGCCATTGGAACATAACTTGGGAAATGCCCATGTTGTGTGTGTGCACACATGCTTCTCCAGACAGGTTGGTAAAAATGGCTCTGATGGGATGAGCATATCATCTGGTGCCTTATACAGGAAACTAAATTGGTGAGATCACAAGTGTGAACTAACAAACAGCATTCAGTTCTGTGCCATAGTTAAAGCAAGAGGAATAGAATAAAATAAATGTGTTTTATTCAAAAAAATCAAGTACTCTGGAGTCTGGTGTGTTGACAGCTTTATTCATTTCAAGATGTAATTTAACAGAGAGCTTGAGTATGGTTCTATTTTTGTTTTGAAACAAAATGCATACTGTCCACGTGATGCCATAATATCCAAGAACTGTGCCTGAGACCTCACATCCAGGTCTCACAGAAGGGATGAAGACCTGCTTGTGGGATGTTGGCCAAGCACAGACCTGGCAAGGGCAGTGCCCAGTACCCAGCATTAGAGTAAATTATGTCCCACTCTTGTGTACACACACACACACACACACACACACAGCTCCAAACTGATTCCTCTGGGAGTTTGATGGATCCTCAACACTTTATCAGAACAGGAATAAGCCCTGGTGAGGGCATCTTAACAAACTATACTGCTTAAGCTTTTAGGAAAACGAGATTTCTGTTCCTTGTATTCCATCAATGAAACGCTAAATTTAATAAATGACATTTAAAACCCTCTGAAGCAATGAAATCCACATTAAAAGACCCTTTCAACATCTAAGCATGCTACAGGGCATAAGAAGGATCGCCTATGAAGTGTTATTTTTGTACATTAATTCCCAGCAGTCAAAAAAACCTGGATACATAGCTGATGAAAAAAACAATATACTTAGGCCATAAACCTTAAGACTGTTATTTACTGAAGTCTATAAAATAACACATTAAGGAATAAATTTTCAGCAGTTATTGGACTTGTATAGCTAAATTTCCATAAGCACCTCTGTGAAAATATAAATGCAAGAACATATACAAACAAGCATTTAATCACTTTCTAAATAAGATTGATTGTAGAACAATAAGTTCATTTAAGTTCTAGGTTTATTTCACCGGAATCAAAACTTATTTTTCTTCCAAAGCGGTCACCTGCCAATAGACAAATGGGGCTTTTTTAAAGCAAAAAATATCTGGGTGCCTTATGAAACACTGATTATGAAACTATCTGAATCACTCAGAGTTAACAGTTAATAAATAACATCAGGCAATCACTGTGCTTGTGGCCTTGATTGTACAAAATAGACTTACAAATTTTAATGATCAAAATGATATGACAATATCATTAAACATAATATTATTCCTACAAAATTATTGAAACTAGTTGAAGTATTGTCACAAGAAAACTTGTCACTTCACCATAAGACTATTTCTTTATGATTTCATCATCTTTCATTTATGCTATGAATCATTTCAGTTTGCCCTGAATAATGTTTTACTATTTCATATGTTGTAAATAATAGCAGATATATCCACATAGAAATATATAATTTTTTGTAGATTAACGATTTCATATTGTTAACAGGAAACTTGTGCTGAAATTCTGGCATTTCCAAAGAAATATTTCTCTGGAAGTGTAGAAAAGATGGAAGATGTTGATATTTTGATTTTTCATTTTAATCATAATAAGAGCGGATTCCAGAATATCAGATTTTCCTACAGAATGGTAACTCTCTTTTTGGCCACCTCTAATATGTCTACCAAAACATCTAGTAATGGTTCAGCGGGTAATGTCCTGTAATTTCTACTTATTTTGCTGAGCTGCCATGGCAAATTGGTACCTTGTGATTGTTCTCCTGTACTATTTTTAACCCTCTCTTTCTCCTTGTATTGCATTATTGCCCTTATTACAGAAAGCTCACAGGATTTTTTTTTTTTTTTAATATAGCCTTCCATACTGGAGCCTTCATCTGCAGCTACTGTGTCTGAGTCAATTAATGGTGACCAGAGTTATATCTTCTTCAGACACCAAATTTCCTTTCTGACACGAGATGTCACTGCTGGTCAGCAACCTCTGTTTGACGCCAGGAGCATCATCTTCCTAAGACAGGGGCACCCAGTCACAATCTATTGTTAAATGCACTCTGCAGCCTTCTACTGGCATAAGCATTGTGGTACAGGTGGTAATTATTGACTGGTTTATCTCTAGAAGGAATTGTGGATGGTGAATGAAATGGCCAACAAATGATGTAAAGGGCAATATAAAAGATACACACAAATCTACAATATATGTTCCTGTGATCTTGTTCATCAGGAGAAAAAGCCTGAAAATTAAAAGTCCCTTACGAGAACTAAGGAATAAAGAATAGATACCAATCTGATATCCAAAGACATGCACTAGCAGACCCTTTGATACTCCCCAGCTCCATAGTGCCATTGCATTTCTGTCATGTGCAGAAGATTCCGTGTGATCAGGAATTTCCATGGTCAGTTCCCCTGCTGTTTTCCTCTCACTCTAAATGTAGAGCTGGTGAACATTTTCAGTGACTCAGAACTTACCTTGATCTTGTACAACATGAGTTAATAACACCTGAAGAGAACAAGAGCAGGAACTTAAAAAGATGTCGTAAAAGACCTTTGAATTACTCACAGCAGTTTTAGATCTCTATTACAAAAAGACAAGCCATTCTTAATATGCAGAACACTTCTTTACTGTATTATCTTGATAAAATCTGGATAGTTGGGTACTTGCAGAAATGTTAGTCTTCAATCACTGCTCAATTTGACCTACTTCTCTGAAATATGTAATTTGGAAGGATATTGAATATCTGTAGAAAATGTTCTCTGTGATCACAGAGCTATAATGACTCATCATATAATAATGACTTTTTCTGCCTGTGATGGTAGGGTGAATGTACATGGGACCAGAACAAATCATTGGGCCTCTCTGAAGTACTTAGTACAGTAGGCCATTATTTCAGGCAACAGTACCATTTGATCCCATTTTCGCATTCAGTAACTTGTATCTTTTTTCAAAGCAAAACAGTAAATTAACTAAAGGAGATTTAAAACAGATATCAAAGAAAAAATATCCCAGGTAATTGAACAATGGAGTCATATGGTGTTGGCCATGAACACACATGATAGTAAATAAAATTTTATTTCTATCTGATAAAATATCCCTTGGTGCCACTGGTTATGTGTTTTATGTTGGTTGAAAGGATACTTAAAGAATAACATACCTCCTGGAATGCTACCTCATAACTTTTAAAATAAGGCAAAATAGCTGGTTAAATTATTATTATACCTATAGAAATCACAGGTATAGATGCAGTAGTGAAAATAATTACTAGAAAGAGAAGTGATAACTGCCTATTGTATAGCAGAAACTGTTGCAAAACAAATAATTCCAAGACAATGTGATGACTGAGACCAGCGGTATGAGGTTCAACAAGGCTAAGTGTTGGGTCTTGCCCTTGGGTAACAACAACCCCATGCAGCAGGACAGGCTGGGAGAGGAGTGGCTAGAGAGCTGCCCAGCGGAAAAGGACCTGCAGGTGCTGATTGACATCTGCCTGAGCATGAGCCCAGGGGGCCAAAAAGACCAATGGCATCCTCACTTGTGTCAGAAATAGTGTTGCCAGCAGGACCAGGGAAATTATTTTTACCTCTGTACTCGGCACTGGTGAGGCCACACCTTGAGTTCTCTGTCCAGTTCTGGGCCCCTCAATTCAGGAAGTACATTGAGGTGCTGGGGAGTGTCCAGAAAAAGGCAATGAAGCTGGCAAAGGATCTAGAGAACGAGTCATGTGAGGAATGGCTGAGGGAGCTGGGGTTGTTTAGCCTGGAGAAAAGGAGGATCAGGGGAGACTTTATCACTCTCTGCAACTACCTGAAAGAAGGCTGTGGCCAGGCAGGCTGTTGACCTCTTTTCCCCGGCAACTAATGACAGATTGAGAGGACTTAACCGCAAGCTGCACCTGGCTCCACATCTGAGTGCTTGGAGCGCACTAGGGCTAATTGGCATCAGTGTCGATACCAGCCCTGCCAGAGCCAGGCTTGAGGTGTCACCGTGCTCTGCAGGTTTCTCTAGTGGCTAAACTACTGCACCAGTTTGCCTCCTTTCACCATATAATCAGTCATTCCCAGCCCTGCACCCTCAGCTTCTTGTGAAAGTGGTGCTGTAAGCCGGCCGATGGGAAAGAGAGAAACAAACAGAAATTGCTGAATATCCTCAAAAGGGTGTTATTATTTTTTAATACTGTTGATTTCATTAGACTGGCTCACAGCATGGATGCACACGCAAAGTTAAATCAGCTAAACTGAGTAGGTAGTAAAATGTGTTACGAAGGAAGTTTCAAACAGTCACAAAGAGGGTAGGTCAGGGACCTCAACTAACCAGCTTTGCTATTGCACACAGGGAAACTTGAAAATCTTCTCTAAGCAAGTCATCTCAGATACAAAATTTGACTTGACTTTTCAGAGCTCTTCACAGAGCAGGGTTACCTTCGACTTTGTCATAGTTGTGAGAGCTGAGTACTTTGAATCCGATTTTCAAGTCAAACCTCTTGAAAAGGAGACTCAGTAATTACTATCTACCCTGTAAAAGTTTAGCAAGAACTATTCAGTTGCCCTAATCATGGAGAGATCTTTCCTATTTCTACAGTACAGGTCCTTGTACAGTTATCACTTTGTGATCTCATTAATGCATATAAGTATCTTAAAGGTGAGTGCCAAGAGGATGGTGCCCAGCCACAGGATGAAGAGCAGTGGCCACACACTAATACGTAAGAAGTTCCCCTTCAACATGAGGAAGACCTTTACAGTGGGGGTGCACTGGGACAGGCTGCCCAGGGATCATGGATTCTCCCTCTCTGGAGACATTCAAACCCCACTTGGAGACGTTCCTGTGCCACCTGCTCCAGGTGACCCTGCCTTGGCAGTGGTGTTGGACTGGATGATCTCTAGAGGTCCCTTCCAAACCAAACTGTTCGGATTCATCTCCAGAGATTTTTTTTCTATTATTTCAGAAAAACAAGATGTTCAAGTAACTCACCATAGTATTCTAAATATCTTTACATCTGAGTGTTTGCCTTTGTAATCTTAATAACATTATTTCAGTACCTTTCTCTGTGTAACTGTGTGGGTGGAGGGTGGGGCAATGGGCGTTATATTATTGTCATCAAGATGGGGCCCAACACCTCCTTAGTTTCTGTGACTCTTTGCCATGCTATCCAAGGATCTGTTTTCTTCTTCTGTGTTATATATATGCATATTTATTTTAAAATCTAAAAATACACGGATACACCTTTTTCAGTTTTTATGCTCAATACATTCTTGGGTTGTGGGAGCAAATTACTAATACCACTATAATAATTTCAAAAATAACTTTAAAATATATAAATTTTTTTCCCCCTGTCACAGTATGTTGTATTAATAAAGACAATGAGAGAAATTATATTGTCTTAAGTAAGTAGCATAAAATGATATATTACATTCTGTCTAATCAGTTGTACAATTATAAATTCAGCAAGTAAAGGCTTGGGGATAAAAAAATTACAATTCCAAAGCCCAAACCTATTCTGGCGTTATTTCTCTAAGGTATTTTCTTTTGAAATTACTTATTATATGCAGAAAATTCTTACCATTTTTCCTCCTATTCTTTACTAAGTATCCTCATTTCGGGATCACTTTATTGTCTGTGTAAGTTTGGAAACATGACATTATTATATTCTGCACAGGCTGGAGCAGTGATAGTATTTGATTCCACCCCCAAAAGAGCTAGTTCATGGGAGAGAAAAATTCCATCAATGTCTCTTCATATAAATGTACACAGCAACAAAGATACAAGCTTGGACTCAGGAAGTCCCTAAGCTTTAAATTGTTGAAAATGAGGACTGTGCACTGGAATCGTCATTTATTTATGCTGTTCTCATACTGATTTTGCAAAAGCAGCCATTGTTTGTCTGTTAGTAAAAATCTGGGCTGACCAGATTTTTAGTCTGTCCCAGCATGGCTGTTGTGTTATTTTGGTAAGTGCATTGTATTGCCATATACTGTCATCTTCTTTCTCAGAGCAAGGCAGTAGAAAAAGAATTATTTGATTCTTCTAAGGTTTACAATGAAGTCTGTTTCTCTGAAACATATTTCCTTAAAAGTGATTGCTATGTTAGAACATTAGCTTGTTTTCTTTATTATGATATGGATGCAATTAACTTGTGTACCATACTAACAGTAGCACCAGTGGACAAATATATATTTCAGTACAAATGAAAAAACTCTCAGTAGCCCCTATATTGTAATGTATCCTGAATTTTCTTTCAGCTTATGTAAATTTTAAAAGCAATAAAACATAAAACAGGATTACAAACAAGTTTAGTGATGACACAAAGCTGGGAGGAGTGACCAATACCCCAGAGTGCTGTGCAGCCCTTCAGAAGGACCTGGACAGGTTGGAGAGATGAGCAGAAAAGAACCATCTGAAATTCAGCAAAGGCAAATGCAGGGTGCTGCACGTGGGGAAAAATAACTCCATGCACCAGCACAGGCTGGAGGCTGAGCTGCTGGAAAGCAGCTCTGTGGAGAAGGATCTGGGGGTCCCGTGGACAACAAGCTGTCCCTGAGCCAGCAGTGTGCCTGGGGGGCCAAAAAGTCCAGTGGTGTCCTGGGGAGCATTAGAAAGAGCACTGCCAGCAGGACAAGGGTGGGGATCTTGCCCTTCTACTCAGCCCTGCTAAGGCCACCTCTGGAGTGCTGTGTCCACTTCTGGGCTCCTGGAACAGGTCCAGTGGAGGGCAACAAAGATGAGTCTGGCTGGAGCATCTCTCTTATAAGGAAAGGCTGAGGAAGCTGGGCCTGTTCAGCCTCGAGAAGGGACAGCTGAGGGGGAACCTCATCAATGTCTGTGAGTATCTGAAGGGAGGGTGTCAAGGGGATGGAGCCAGGCTCTGCTAGGTGATGCCAGGCAATGGGACAAGAGGCAATGGGCAGAAACTGATGCACAGAAAGTTCCACCTGAATATGAGGAAGAACTTCTTTACTGTGCGGGTGACCGAGCACTGGAATAGATTGCTCAGAGAGGTTGTGGAGACTCCCTCACCGTAGATATTCAAGAACCATCCGGACACAATCCTGTGCCATGTCCTTGGGGATGACCCTGCTTGGGTAGGGAGGTTGGACAAGACTATCCACTGTGCTCCCTTACAACTTTATCCATTCTGCTATTCTGTGAAGTTTGGTGCTCCACACAATGGAGGAATTTGAAAATCTCTGCAGACAGAAATGCATTATGGGGTATATGTTTACAACATAGCATAGATTATACATTGTTTACAGGTAATTCTTTTAAATATCTGCAAATAAATGATTAGGCCACTAATTGGGCCTAATGGCTGAGATGACACAGTGGGATGGAGAAAATCACCAGATACTATGTTAGAAACCACTGGATGTGGCAGTGGCACAGCAAAGAGCTGAAAAACATACAGATAGTGTCATGAGGTGTTTAAGGAAGAATTATGGGAAAGTTGGCCAACTTCGCAGATAAGGAGGGCCCAGTGGTATTTTGGGAATTAAAATCCTCAAAGGTCAGCAATGCCTAGTGCAAAGGTACCAGTGCTAACACATAAGGCAGGGAGTGCCTAGGTAAAGGCATACTAAAACTAGAACTAATGGTGGTAAAGCAAATATCAGCAGGTTGTTCCTTTGGGACTGGGGGTGGAAAAGGGGAAGTATGAAGGTGGTGAAAAAGAGGGACAAAACCAGAAAAGCAGAAAATCATTTTCACATCACATAATTTTTACTGCTGTCAGGGCCACATGAACATTGAACCTATTTCTGCAGTCAGGAGGATGGGAATGGTGTCCCTGGCTTGCGAGGTTAAAACTTGGACTTGATGGATCATGGGATCTGATGTCACAGCATCAGAGCTTGTCTGAGCCTGGTGACATCAGTATCTTCACACTGATTTCCTAATATAAGCAATTGGAAAAGTATTCAGCCTCTTTGGAGCCAGCGGGAAGTAGAAAGTGGAGGCAACAATGTCTGCTTCCACTCGCTAAATAAATGACCTTGCTAAATTACCTTTTTATTTACCATTTGCTTAATGGTGCCTTCAGTTCATTTTTCTAACATTGCTTTCCACAGAAATTCATTACAGTAAATAACGCTGTGAGTTTTTTCCAGGTACTAAGTTATAGCCCAGGTCACTTTCTAAAATTCACATCTCATAAATTAAAGTCAGATAAAATAGTATGCTCATATAGACACAATTTTCATATGCACTCAGAAAAGTATCATATTCAGTAGTTTTTTAAAAGGTTCTCATAATTGAGACTTTTAGTATCACGTGCTTGCATATAGTGATGTAAGTATAGATTTGTCTATGTATTCCAGGTTATATTACCTTAAAATAATCTACAATCCAATTCCTTCTCTGTTCTCAAAGTAAGAAAGAGAGAAGCACCTGCATTTCTCCACCATTGTCTGGACTCCCACTATTTTCTCGATTCATCATTCCCATAACAAAATCAGTACTTCAAACTTTCAGAGTTCAAAAGCTACATGGAAACCAGCACTTGAAAGATTACTGAAATATAAGCATATCTCTGCTCAATATTTGCTACTTTATGTCACTTAACAAATAAAGATTATAGGTATTTCCATGGGAAAATAGAGTAGGCCCACAGACTTGTGCTACTGAATAGACAGATTCCAAAATGCATCAGTACACGTGAATGCCTTTTTCCACAGGCTTTTCTTCTCTGATTTAATTGAAAAGGCTCAGAGAAAGTTTGTTATGCGTGTAAATTGTGATGGTAGTGATCAAATATCGGTGACATTTTTACGCTGAGCATGGCAGTGATTTTTTTACTGACCAGCTGCAAGGCATTTTTTTCTCCAGGCACTGCAGAGCGCCTGCAAAGCACAGCTGACAGCCTTTTCAGCTCCATCTGGGATCTGTTCTGATACTTCTTTCTTTGTCACACTTTAGGGGCTTTTCACAGCAAAACTATGGCCCCAAATGGTCTTACTGTGGTTCAGTGCCTCTTCTTAAGGTTCCGTTTCTTCTTTTCCTTCCTTCACTCTTTACCACAGAAATACTTGACATCCTTTCTGTAGAGTTGCTCTTTTCATGCCAACAGAGCAAATAGACTTGGCAGGTAGTTTGGCAATAATTGATCATATCCAAACAGTAATTGAATTTTGTTTGCTGTCATAATGGAAGAGCCAACACCCATGCTGTCTGTTCTGTGATGACAGGCACCAAATTACATTACTCATTTCTTTGCTCATGCTATAATCCACATATCTGGATATGGATATGGAACTCTACAAGTTTCATAGGTCGGAAGGGGAGAGAGAAGGAAAAGACTGAAGACAGCGTGCAGTCACATTAAAGACTGGAGCTGTCACATCCTCTCCCAAGAAAATACACTGTGCTTTGGTTTCAGATAAGGATTTTTTGTTCATTTCACATTATCAACTCCACAATTTTCAGGGCAATAATTTCAGATTACTATCTGGGGAAACTATCTGCAATATTTATTTATCAGTGGGCCAGATAATCCACTTTGACAACTGTGTCAAACACCAGCTGGGGCTTGGGCTCAGTTTTTCTTAATCACAAACGGTGTAATTGGCTGTGTATGTAACACAAGAGACATTTCTGCGTCTGTTACAATACAACACTTGCCACCAAGATTTTGAGGTTTTATTTACTGACACTTTAGGATGTGAATAAGAATAAAGTAAGGAGACTGGTAGTCCTGTTCCCCCACTCCCTGTCTCTAGATATACTTAATCTCTGCTTGGTATATTAATTGTTTTAATAAATTAACAGGGACCACCAGAGACACAGCTAGAGGGAGGAGAAGAGATTGAAGTCAGCATACACATTCATGTGCCATAAAGTGGATGTGAGCAGGCCCTATCAACACCCACGGGCGAGAACAGAGCAGCCTGAAGAGAGAAGAGCACATGCTGACAGGAAAGGTGAAAATCTCCCAAATGCTGACAAATTAAAAACTTGTCATCCTGTTGTATCTTCAAGACATGAAAGACCCAGAGCCTGCGGAGCATGTGTAAGGCCCCCTGGCCACGCCAGTGCCAGCAAGGGGCTGTGCAGGTCAGTCCCCATCCGAGCTGCACCCTCAGAGACACCAGGTCTGCACATTCTGCTGGAGGAACGCGGGGCCTGTGAGGGTCTCTGTGCACACCTGCCCAGGGGCCACTGCCACACCAGTGCAGCTCCCCTGGGGAGTGACCAGCCGGGCTGGGCTCCACACGGGTGGCTGGGAGTGTGGCACTGTCTGTGTGACAGTGTGCACCTGTGGGGGTGGGAACAGCGGCAGGAAACAAGCAAATTTACCATGCAGGTATCTGCTTATAATAATGCTTAATAATGCTCTGTTACTTCCTGTAATAGCAACAGTCTAATAAAATATATTCCAATAAATATTATTGTGATCTATATCTCCCCCCAACACATTTCCCTATCAAAAAACGGGGAATTTGAAACACACATATTTTGTATCTCTACAAGGGCCAATATTGTGGAGGTTATTTGCTACAGTAGGCTTGACTGCCAGGAAAGAGTTTAGGAGTTTTTGGAGAGTTTTCCAATGCTTTGTAGAAGCAATTACACTATTGAAAGGAAAAGTCCCAGATTAGCATTATAAGTGACTTAATATTGTGAGTTAGGATTTAATTGGCTTCACCAAGATTGAAAGGAAGTCATTTAGGACAAGAATTGCTGGTAAGAGTAATGGATACATTGCAAGCTGGTTTCCACTTCCTTTATTGAGGAAGTTGTAAACACAATGCCATTTCAAAGCAGACCTTTTGCATTTGGACCAAATGAAGAGGCCATCCTATGTTTTCTTCTAACGCACCAGTGCTTGATCACTTTTGAAATAATTTGGCCTTTGTAACTGCCAGCAGTAAAACAAAAAGTGTAGTTACTTGTGATTAAAGCAGTGGGCTTGATTTGGAAAGTACAATATGCCAAATCTATCTTGTTTTTGGAAGAAAATGACCTAGTTATGTTTGAACATGAAACTGTGATTTCTGTGTGATAACACAGGATTAAAGAGAGCTGTTCTACTTTTTCTTATTATCTTCAGTCTACAGGGTTCCTAAACTGTTGGTGAGAACGAAGTTGACCTGTGAGGCCAGTCTATTATCCCTGTCAATTCAAGGAAACCTCTGAGAAAAACTTGAAAAATATTGGTAATCCTGATTCTCTCTGAGACACAGAAGAGAGAAAGGCCTCAAAAGAACAGAAAATCCTTTTTTATTTTTAAATCTCTAAGGGCAGTAAATTTACCAGAATCCTGGAGAAAATTGGTGCAAAATTAAAGTCCATGAATTTAAGAGAACTTGCCAAAATGCTCCAGATGAATCAGACCCCCTTGTGACTGTAGAAACATCTGTATCATTTGTGAGGTTTTGTAAAATACGCAAAGCAATTTATGAATTTGTTTTGCCTTGCTTCTTTCTCTCTTTAAGTTTTCTCTTTGTTTTTTTCTTAAACAAGCTGTATTTGATCTTACTCTGGAAAGTCTCAGAGGCACTCAGCTTTTCCCTTGAAGTCTGCTGCACTGGCAGCTCCAGAGGAAAGGAAATATTCCAGAATTCTTCTGAAAAGGAAACATAAATGTCAGATGATGAAATCACCCCTAGAACTTGAAATTAACATACAGAACAATTGAGAGTAGGTAGGAATACAGCATCTCAAAAATCCGTAGATCTAAGATGCTCTTACTGTAGGGTACTAGAAATTTATGGAGAAATTTATGGAGAAACCACAGTGTATCCTGATATTCTTTCCATTAAGTTTAATCTAATACACAGATATAGGTCTTATCTTCCTGTTGCCTGAGATGGGATCTTCTCTCATGGGAGTATGTTCTCATCCTTCTCCTGAGTTCTTCACATTTCTGTCCTCAGCAGCAGCTACTGGCCTGACCTCCATGGTCCACTTTTCTCTCCTCCTTTGTCCCTGGTGTCATGCAGCTACTCAGCTCCTGGGTAACATTCCACCTTTGTTTCCTTTAGCTATCATTTTTAAATAGGCAAAACCAGTTCATCTGATCATGATTTCTGACACTGCTACCAAAGTAGGAAAAATAATGTGTATTTCAAGAAAACCACACCATTCTGCTTTTTGAAAAATCTGGTTGTGTAAGAACTCATAGAAAAGCTGTGCTGTGAGGTTGTGCATATCACTCCATCTCTCCTGTCCATTGCAGGTGTTGGAGAAGGTATCAGGAGCAGATAACTGATATTGCAGAAACCCTGAAAGCATGGCCATACTTGGATTTGGGAAATATGAATACTCTGCATAATTTAATGCAAACATATCAGTGAATGTAATCAGGAATGGAAAAAATGGTACACTGCAAAATGGCTAATATTTTCTAGTTCTCAATGCATTTCAGTAAGATAAGTAAGGCATTACTAATTATTAAGTTGGTTTTCTGTTGAATGCATCAAAAAATATCTTGGACCTGGATCTACAAATGAAGCTCTGGCTGATTTCAGAATGAATTATCCATCTCAATACCTCTGAGGAGCTGGGTTTGAATGCTTGTTCAGATCGAATATAATAAAAACAGAGTAAAAATAAAATTAGTTATTTTTTCATCCTCTTAAAGACCATTCTAATTATGGTGGATTGAAAAGGGTTTTAATTCTAATTTAGGAAAAGCAGATAGACTGGTCAATAAGGAATGGCTCTCTCAACTCAGCAGTGCAATTTTTCTTGCTTTATTTGTATTTTTGTAAAATTTGATTTTTCTGTCTTTACAAAATTATACTCAAAAGTTTTCTGAGAGGTAGAGAAGTGCATTGTCACTATTTTAAACATGAGGAACTGAGGAGTATAGAAACAAAGAAGCAGATCTAAGCATTTTATCTGCAGTGTTTTAACACCTGCCTTCACGATACAGAGCTACTTTTTCATCCTCAGCACTATGTTCAGCATCTTTGTTGTATGTCTGCAGGTAACTTGGCACTGAAGAATAAACGCCTTTGATATTTGCATGTTAAACAGAAAAACCACTTAAAGTGGCTAGTAGAAACACTAAAATTAGAATTTAATGTTGGCAACTCAGCTGGCCCTAGCTAGTTATACATCCTATGGCAGTCACTGGAGGGAAATGGGAACTTACAAAATATGTTTCACTGGACCAAAAGAAGATGTCTTCTCCCTGTTTCTTGCCAGTCATTGTAAAGGGGCCTGAGAATGACTAATTCAGATGTGGACAACTACTTTGTAAATACCAGAGTGAAGCCTGTCAAAGTCCACACCAGTTAGGCTGGGTTGCTCAGAGTTTGAACTGATGGGTCTGCAGGGAAAGGTAGACAGAGTTTGGGCACCTGTATTGTTTTGTGCATTTACCCCAACTGAAATGTCTAAAGCACACGGAGCATGTAGCTGAGTAGGGTTTATGACTTGATTTCCTCAGTTTTTTTGCTAAATGGCAAGTTTGAGGCTGCATATTTTCTACAATTAAGGGAGACACTGTCAGTTAAACAAAATATAATCCATTGTAGTGTTGAATTAGGTCCCGTGTGACTCCTTAGTCTTGGTTTCAGTCTCCTGTGGGCAATAAGCTGGGATTTTCTTCCTTCATCTTGGCTCTAGACCTCTGTTCACTAAGGGCCAAGAAAAGGTTTCTTAAGTCTTTTGTGGACTGAGTCACTGACTCAGGAGATGCAGATCTCATCTGTGTTTTACCTGCTCACCAGCCACGACATGCTTTTCTGGATATCTGGAGAGATTGGCATGGTGGCTGTTCAAGCAGATCACAGCAGCCACTGACACACAACCTAAAGTTGATTTGCTTGGCAGGACAAATAAAGCCTGTGGCCAGCGATGCCTGCCCTGCAAACACAGACCTCACACAAATCACAGCTCAACCCTGCTCATCCAGCCAATTCAGATGACCCCTGGGAATGGAAAGCTCACTGTGATCGTTGCTGACAGCTCAGCTCCTACATCTA
This sequence comes from Cnemophilus loriae, assembly GCA_013397755.1. NCBI lineage: Eukaryota > Metazoa > Chordata > Aves > Passeriformes > Corvidae > Cnemophilus > Cnemophilus loriae. The sequence goes on along the minus strand of VZTF01004847.1, from coordinate 113,852 downwards.
GCAATTCCTGTCCCCAGCCTGCAGCTTCCATATGATGCTGCAGATCTGAGCATTGTGTTCCTCCTGAGAGGGGGCTATTTATTGCTTTCTGACTTAGGTGTTACCTTATTATCTAGCTCCTAAAGGATTTAGGTAGCCAGTTCCAGCTGGGGACATGCAGTGAGGTCTCCTTTGTCCAGGTGGGTAGATTTTTGGTTGCTGTTGCAGGGATTCACTCAGAGCCTGGATGATGGTTACAGTTTGTCAGACAAAAAAAAATCTGTAGGTGGATGCATCTTTAGTAAATTTTTTGAGTGTTATGCTTTAACAATTTAGCACAGTCTGTTCACTACGTTTATATAGATAGAATGGTATAGAGTGATTGGCATAACAATAAAAGAGTAAGTTCTGGATTTCCTCTCTGTCTGTACAGAATTACAAACTCTGCTTTTTCTAATAGAATCCTGAAAATCTTCCCATGAATATTCCATCCAGTATAATGTATTTATTCAGGCCTTGAACAGAAAACATACATAGATCCACAAAGTACTTCTAAAGTGCAGCAAACTTCATAGCTAGAATATTAATGGAAAGCAGGGTTGAAAAGGATATGAAACTATGTGGATTAATTTAAAAAATCAATTAATGTTCGGAGATAACATCTTGCAATACATAATGAACCTTACTCCTGACTTTGTAATAGTTCCTGTATTCCTTTTTACCATGAAAATTGATGTAATATGGTATTATATTTATGTTTACAATAATTCTCTTGATTTTGGCTCACAATTGTTATTTCTTTGCTAGATACAGTCATTGTTTTGAAATATAAAAAGGCAAATTAATGAATATCATGAAGCACTAGGATGCCACAATTTTACTGGAATTTAGACAACCTTTTCTTGAATCCTAATTAATCTCCCTAATACTAATGTAGATTAAAAAAAAAAGGAATTGTTTCAGATTGATCCTCAGAAATAAAACTTACACAAGAGTGCAAATCTACTTCGATCAAACACATCTTTACCTCCTTTAAGCTCACAAGTTAGCCTTAAATTTAGAAAAAAATTTCAGAAATCAGAAGACGTGAACACAAATCCCTGCAAGGCCTGGCTTGTAATTTACCTTTGGAAACAATTACACTGTTGTTGCAAGGGCTGTACTGTAACTGTCAGTCTGGAAGAAGCTTCTCTTTATTAATGGAAAATGCATTTTAAGTGCAGATGGATAATAATGACATCATCTCTGTCTATGTGATAGGTATAGAGGCTGTTATCACTCTGTGTATGCTCTTATGGATGAGTGCACGTGATTATATATTTACATAAAAGCAATCATTAAACTGGTGGCTTGCTGGCTTTGTTCCTCTCTTTTTCTTCTTGTACAGAAGAGGTGATATCCCGCTTAGATGTTGACAGTATAAAGGATGCATACAAGCATACTTTAGGAGGGGTAATTTTAATTTTTGACAGTTTGATTTAACTTCAGTTTTGGCTACCACAAATGAAGCAATATAACATTTATTTCTTGTGCCTCCCTGCACACACTATATATTAATAGATTTATTTTTGTCCAGCTTCACTTCAGAGAGCCTTTTTTTTTTAATAGAAGTTATTACTATAGAAACGTTTAGAGTACTTTTTTTAATGGAAGATTGGCTAAGTGTGAAAATTATGGTTTCTCATACACATTGTAAGAGATCAAGGTTTGGAACAGAAACTCCTGTCATATGGTATGGTAAAGCCTAATTGCTCATGCCATGTTGAATAATACCTTTTTCGTGAATTCTTGAGAGGAAACCAGAGTATATATGGATAATAGAGATCTTTCAAAAGAGCTGGAAATAAGGATGGAACAGACAGTGGTTCACATAGCAGCCATTCTTTTCAGTTTCTGGGGAAAGTGGAGCCATTATCTGGTTTCTCATTCTTAACCACTTCCTGTAGAAAAACAGCCATGGAAGAAAGGAAAAGGCATCTGTGCCAAAGAGAAAGGATAACAGAAGGTGTGATGCATGCTCTACGTAAGTTCTGCATTAGGTATCCCACGTTTCCTCTACTTCCACTAGTAGAACTAATCATCTTCAGCAGTGGTGACTGAGGAAACCCCAATCACACAAGTATTTATGTGGAAATGCTGAAGACTGAAATACATTAAGTCTTAAAAGAAAACAGAAATTGCATTTTCCTGAAGGACTGTGGTAAACTCAGACTAATTATTTCAAATAGTGCATCAAGCACCAGAAACATCTTTTTTGTCTTTTTGGAAGTCAAAAGCAAAATCTGCTCTGATTTTGAAAACAAAACAGGGCTATGTGAAGCAGAGCTTTGTTTTCTAGATCCTTTGGAATGAAAAAACTTGAGAAGGAAAATTATTTTCACTACCTAAGATTTATAGATGGGTAGGATTTAAACCATGCCAATGTTCTCAGCATTGTGATGTGTTAATTTGGACTCCTATATCCAGGATACAGGTCTTTTATAACCCTGTTCTGAGATACAGAAGTCACATGTGGACACTGTATGCTCCACTGCAACACTGAGATCCTAAAACTTCAGGGCTGGACTCTGATCATTAGAACATGGACATATATTTGGATACCTGGACAGTGGATACCTATGGATACCTATGTCGTCAGGACGTGAAAAGAAGGAATAGAAGAGAAGAATGGGACGACTGCAAAGACATAGTTGAAGGTTAACAGAGAGAATAAAGGTAAGGGAAAAGATAAAAACAAGCAAATGAGGGCCACTTTTCTTGAAAGAAGAAGAAACAATCTGTTGCATTCCTAATAGCTGTGAAAATGTGTAGGCTTGGAGGACTGAGTGTGAAATGTCTCTAGTTTGCCATTAGGAAGGCAATTTTCTTTTTTTTTGTATTTTTGTTCTTTTTGGGCGGGCCAGTGTACATGCAACCTGTGTTTGTGTTTGGTTAATTTGTTTTTCACCTCATGACTATCTGTTCTCTAAAATTTTGGCTACTGAGTAACTCCAGTACCTCTTAGCAGCTAATATAGACTAAGACACTTGACTGCTTTCTCCCTTTCCAAGTGAACCTAGGCTGCATCAGCATTTCTGCTACCCCATCAGTTTTGTTCAGACTGCAAGGATAACGAAAATTTAAGGTTGGAGCACCTCCAGTTCATATTATGAATTTCCAATGTGCCTGGGGATGTGGCAGCAGGAAGAGAGAGGGGAACATAAAAAAAGTAAGAAAGTCTTAAGAGAAGATGGGGTCTTGTGCCTAAAAGTAAGAATTGGCTTTCCCATAGGAGCTAGATCTTTGGGATTTCAGTCCTTGTGAGCTGGGAAATCCAGGAAAGGGATTGGTACAGCTGCCAACCCTGGCAATAATGTGGGTCCTGACCATTTGCCTGTGTTTTGTAGATGTCTGGAAATCTGCTGCATTTCTTCTAACCGTGATAATCTGCTAAGTGAAGGTGTGAGCAGAAATATAAAGGAGTTGATGACTGCTGGAACAAGAGACAGTGCCCAAAGAATTGTCTCCATTTGGGACCCAAAAGGAGATGGAAATGCTGCACACAATGTGTGAAAGGCTAGGTTGAAGTTTTCCTGGTACTGCCAAGTATCTATTTAGTCTGTAGAGGTCCTCTCCTGCGCAAGGTTATGGACTAACATCCTCTTCAAGCAAGGTACAGTCATGCACTTGCCGTGCAGGAGAACAAATCAAACACAGCCTATTGCTTGTGGAAGAAATTACTGACTTACTTTTTCTACAGCAAAATTGCTGCAGTTTTTTAGGTCTTCTTTTAGACATCCTTGCACTAAACTTCAGGTAGATTTTTTTTCACTTTTAGAACAAAGTTTCAAGCTTCATTTTTTTTTTTTTTTTTTTTTTTTTTTGATACAGAGGCAAG